>JAOXJP010259591.1:0-35692 GCA_025762735.1 Platanus orientalis | reverse complement strand
CTTATCGGAATTTCAAGAAATTTTAACTGTAGAACCCTTGAACACGTTAGAAACTACCCTAAAAATTTTAGAATTTTCTACCATGTCAGAGAGGTATTTCGGTAATTTTTGGACTTTCTACCCAAAATTACAAAAATACCCTTTTGGGTTTTTTTTTCCCTTATTTTCTTCTTCTCTTCTGTTCCTTTTCATTCCAACATCTATTCTACCATTCAATTTCTTGATTTCCTCTATTTTTTGGCTACTTAATTGCTTTAAAATTCAATTCTTGAATTATTTTGCTTCTGCACTTTGATTCTCATAATTGTTTGAGCCTCTTGAAATTATTCTACATCAATTTTTGGTATCTCTTTCTTGTGCTACATCAGTGATGCATCAAATAAGAAATCAACATTCCCTATGCTGATTGCAACCTCCAAGCGAAGGTAGTACAGGGGAAAACCCTAGCACAATAGTGGCCTAGTGCTACTAGTCAGGTTACAATAATGGCCAAAAAAAAAGTCCTCGGTGTTTTACCATGAGAGAACTAGTATTTAAAATAAAAGAATTAACATAACTCCTATAGTAGAAGACTAGAAGTGAGACAACTTTTACTTGTGAGTTAAACCATTTTAATGACCCTTTTACCGGTTGTAATTATAGGTGCGAAGTGTAGTTAAATTAGGGTTTGATAGAAGAAGAAGAAGAAGAAGTAGAGAGACAAAGAAAAGAAGAGAAAGAATTAGGAAAAACACGCATGGGCTTGTGTATCCATCCACATGTTTCTTATTAGCATTCATATGAATACATATTGTATACCATGTAGCAACAATATACCATATTAATACATGGAAAACAAAATATTACAAGTATGCCACCCACACCCAAGTACATACATTCTCCTACACTCTCCCTCAAGCTAGAGAATAGATATCCAACATTCCCAGCTTGCCAATAATCGAAAAGAATTGTATTTTGTGTAGCCCTTTGGTGAAGACATTTGCCTGTTGATCCTCGGTCTTCATAGATGACAAAAAAAATGGTTTTGGCCTTCAAATGGTCCTTGAAGAAGTGACAAGCTACTTACGTGTCGAGTTCGATCATGTAGTACCAGATTATGTGAAATGCTAATCACTGTCTTATTATCTCAATATAGGCTCATAGGTCCTGCACCTAGGAACCCAAGTTCAATTAGGAGCATCCACATCCATATCAACTCAAAAACCCCGTGTGCCATAGATTGGAATTCAGCCTCAACACTCGACCTAGCCACAATTGTCTGCTTCTTACTCCTCCACGTGACTAGATTACCTCATACAAAGGTGCAATAACTAGAAGTAAATCAACGATCAACAATAGAATCAGCCCAATCTACATCAATGTATGCCTTCACATGAAGAAGAGCTCTTTTTGCATAGAAGAAGCCTTTCCCTAGGGCTTGGGCAACCCTTGAGGTATCTAAGAATCCTGTACACAACCCCTAAATGAGATCTTGTGGGAGCATGCATGAACTATCTAACAACACTAATAGCATAGGCAATGTCCAATCTGGTGAGCGATAATCAATGAGAAGATCTACCTATCTCTAATATCTTCTTGCATCAAGAAGAAAATCACTTTCATCTTTCTTCAATCTATGATTGGAGTCGATGGGACTTTCACATGGCATGCATCCATTCCAGCTAGTTTCTTGTAAGATATCAAAAACATACTACTGTTGTGAGATAAAGATTCCCTTCTTGGATTTGGCAACCTCGATCCAAGAAAGTATTTCAATTTCCCCAAGTCCTTAATCTTGAACTCTTTTGTCAATTGCTCCTTTTTTTTCTTTTTCTTTTTTTGAATGAAGATTTTATTAAAAAATAGAAGGAAAAAAAAACGAGAACAAGCAAAAAGGATCATCAAGAAAGTGACCTTAGAAACAAAAAAGAAACAAACAAACAAACAACAAAAGAAAGCACCCCCAAACAAAACCCCTACACAGAGACAATATTGCCCCAAAAAGACCCCAAACCCCTCTTCAAATTCCTTGGAAATAGAAACCCATTCGACTAAAAGGCTAAACACTGAGATAATCAACTCATCCAACATCAAGCTCTTACAATCAAAGACCCTTTTAATCCTTCCTTTCCAAATTCCCCAACAAATAGCCTCAAGTAAATAAGGCCACATGAGCTTAGGAGCTCTATCAAGGTCCTCCAACTAGTCAGCCACCTCTGCGCACACGCCATGCCATTGAAGTGCATCTCAAACAACCATGAAGTCTTCATGCTTTGCATGTAGCACTGAATGTCCAACATACCTACAACACATCATCGAGTTGTCACTCAAGCAATTAAGCCCACCAACAACCATGACACTTTATGAGGGCATCATGACGTTCCTCGCAAGACAACACCCTATGGCTTGCCTTACCACCGAAGTGGCGTCCTGTGCTAGGCTAAGCATGCTAAGCACACCCAAACACTGGGGTCACGTGATATCCTACTCGCCCACCAATGTGCCACCACTGTCACATAGGGTACGCTAGTAGTGCCCACATAGGTAGCCTCTGGCCTAAGCCAAATGCGCGCAGTGCCACCCACGCCTGGGACCCCAAGCATTGTCCTTAGGGGGAACCCAACCCCCCAAGGGAACCTTAGGCAACTCCTCTGAGAAGCTTAGTGTTTCCCCCAACCCATGTAGGGAATGCCTAACAGTTTAAACTCATGTGGGCTAGGAGCATTTACATGGCACACTATCTATCATGTCACCCATGCCTTAACATGTCTCTTACCCATGCCAAGGGTCTAGGTGCTTCCAAGCACCCACCCCTCCTTAATGTGTACGCTAAGCTTTTCACTAAGGCTATCAATTGGGTCGGACTAGCTCAAAGCCTGACAGGTTCAACCTAAAAAATAATTGGGTTAGGCTAACCTAATTTCGGGGGAAGCTAAGTTTGGGCCCAACTTTTAGGCCCGAAGTTTTATTTGGGTCGAATTTGGGTAAGCTCAATTTCATCCCAAAGCCCAGCCCGACCCGGTCCAAACTAGTTAACAAATAACAATTTTATTTATTTGTTGATATATATATAAAACACATTTATTATCATCAAATAGGTCAAGCGTCAACTGTTAAAAAAAAAAAACTCATATAATATGCATTTAAGGGCAATTATGGGCCTAAAATCAGCCTTGAAATTAAAAGATAAAGTTTTATTCGGGTAGCCTGAACTCAGCCTGAAGCCAGTTGTTTTAGAACGGGCTGAGTTTAGGCCCAACTTTTAGGCCCAAAGTTTTATTCGGGCTAAGTTCGGGTAGGCCTTGGCCCGGCTCAGCTCAGCCCGATTAACAACCCTACGTTTCACCCATTGCCAGAATTGAACATTAGGGCCCCCCCAGAAAATCATACTAGCCTATTTACAAGATTGTCATCATACACTATGGAACTGCCATTGTGCTAACACCTAAGGTTGTTGTGCCCATGCACACGAAAAAAGACTTATTCGTGACATTCTCCCCCACTTGTCTAGTTGACACCTTGTCAACACAAAATCAAGTGCTCACCTTTGGCTTGCACACCCATCCCTTGCACCACGATTGCCATCAATCATCACCAAATACTACACTGAACTCGGCTTGGAAACTCTATATACTGCCCACTCCTCGACCGATCCTAATCTTCAAGGCACTCCAAGTGCCGTCGTGTGCGTTCTATTACACACAAGTTCACGCATGGACCCTTGCTTGACCCAACAAGTAACACACTCAATTCTGAGACATTTGTGGTTTCAGACTACTTTGAACACAGCTTAGCCAACAAACAAACCCAACCAAAACTCCACCTTGCCCTCAAAATCATCCCAATTTGCCTAGCTCTTAAGGCACGATCCTCTGACTACTTTATGTATACGCATCATGTCAATTAGCTCTTACGAACCAAGCTTGTGATTCCATCCATCAAGTCATGGATCTCTCCTCTGAGAGCTCCAATCCAAGCACCTCTCAAGGTGTGGCTCATAAGCCAACCGCACACAATGCGGATAAATTCTACAAGTAAAACAAATCTTGTGAACTCGTCCCATTTTAACACATCCATGCTAAACTGCCCTTGATTCTAACACGTAAGCTTCTACATAGTCTCATACCTAAAAATCCCCTCACCTTTCTAACTAAGCTACATTCTAAACATCCCAGATGTTCCACAGACAACAACCCTATCCGTTGCTCGAAACTGCCCTTATAGGTCATCGTGCATTTCCTCCTCCGAGAACTTCCCCTTTTGATTAGCTTCCTAACTTGACACACAATCTTCAAGATGCTTGTCTCATTCTAAACATTGTACTCGTTGCATACCAAACCAATAAGCTTCTCAGACTCACCAAACTCTACAAACTGTCAATGCGACTATTAACCCACACTAACTTGCACCAACAAAGTTGGCACTCCATCGACAAGCACTTAAACTCCAATGTCTTTCAACCTTTCCTGCCTTGGAACTCATTCTGTCGAGCTCTTCAATCCTATGGCCAACACCATCACCAATGTTTGAAACCACTTGTGCCAATTACTTGGACTTCCATACCTCACTCATGAGGTTTATAATCTTGGTCTGACAACGTTTTTCACACTGTGTAGCATACTGACTCGCATCAGTATAAATCCTAACACAGCCGGCCAAGATAACAAAGTCCACACATGAACTCTGTCCCCACTATGACCTCAAATAAACGACCTTAATCATGGTGTACCTACCACATCACACCTGTTGTCGCTTCTCTTACATACCATGGCTTAAGTGCTCCCCCACTTAAGCTTTTCACCATAACATGTGATTTCCATGAACATTATCAGTGTCCCGTTCAACTACCCTCTTGTGTTACCCCTCTAGTATCTCGACACTCACATGTCTTCACCCCGAGAAGGCATCTATCGATTTTACCATTTTGCCTTTGATCCATTAAAGGTCTTTCGTAACTTACCACAAGCTATCCATATATCATTATGCCACCTTAGTACCTTGGTCCACTGCACCTTCACCCTAAGTAAGCATTGTCATTTTATATGTCACTCCAGCACCTCGGCATCCCATGCCTTCAGCCCAAGTGATCCGTTTAGATTCTCACGTCTTGCCACTGTCTCATTTTATTACATGAGCACACTTGTCTTCACCCTAAGTAGACCCTTGATCACTGTTTGGTGTCATTTTAGTTCCTCGACGACCCGTGTCTTCACCCTAAGTTAACAACCGTTCAGATTCTACAATTAGCTTGCCACTGCAAAGCCAACTCTTTGGCGCCTCCATACCTCTACCTTTATGCCACCACACATTTCATCTATTGTCAGGACATGAACCCAACACCACATGGTAGCCCAATCAATCGGACATACGTGGCACTCATGCCACTCCGCATCACTTGTTGGCATGCCTTTGAGTCGCTCTCCCGAGCCATCAAAACGTTTCTCTGTAAGCATTATCTCTAAATGTAACTCACTTTAATGTTGTCCATTGCATGAAAGACTTCCTTCACCTGTGCTGTTGTCATCGTCTCAATCTTGGGCAAGTCTTGCAACCAACCACACACACGATATAAGTTCACAAACTTTTACAGCCAGCATCCCTCCCACCACTCGGGACCACAACAATCATGTTCGCTACCTTACTTGTATCCGAGGCAATCCATTTAACAATAAACTCTGTTTTGATACCAACAGTCACGGCCAGATTATTCTCTCTATCACAACTGTGTGGTACCCCGACCAACACCTGGTCAAGGCCAACCTAAACGCCATTTGATCCCTTTTCTAACCGACCGACATGTCCCATCATAATGTACTATCAAGGATACTACTCACCAAGAGTACTGATGCGTCAAGCCTACCTTAACCAACCCCCAAACTCATTCCTTTTGCTGCTACGATGCTCATCCCACCTATAAGGTCCCTAGTGTCATCATTGCCTAAGCACATGACTATTCAACCACCTTGGCGCACACACCGTGCCATTGAAACACATCTCAAACGACCATGAAGCATTGTGTATCCCATCAACAACTTGTGGTTGTATGGGGTGGTTATGCATTCAGGGGTCTGATTTCCCCTAATTTGGTGTTGTTTTAGCCTGTCATGACTTGGTACCTTCAATAGTTAGTCTGACCGTGGTGTGTTGGGTCTATTGTGGTGTGATATAGTATTTAGCAACAATGTGTTTGGGATATTGTTGGTTGTTGGATCTCTTTATTGTGGTTTTTCTTAAACTTCAAAGTGTGATACTTGATCCTCCTTGAAGCTTTAAGGGTTAGACTGTACCTCAAGTTGTGGCGGCAAAGTGTTGTTTGCTTGGATGTATTGGTATTTCAATACATGCCTAATCTTTTTTTGTCTTATTGTAGTAGTTCTGGCAAACATGAGATGCGCATTGCTGATGGCTCCTTGTCGTTTGTATCTGGTAATGAATGCAATCCTCTTTCCTCTTTCGTATCCTTATTGTCTATGTTCCGTGTTCCCAATTTTAAGTTGAACCTTATTTATATTAGTCATATTACCAAAGCTTTGAATTGTATTATTACTTTTTTTCCCTTTCGTATTGTGTTTTTCGAGACTTAAAGACGGCGAGATAGTTAGTAGAAACCATGAGGATCAAGGGTTGTACCTTATGGATGGTTGTTCGTCTGTTGCCTTCATATTTCAACAAACATCACCACCTACTATTCCTTCATCTTCCCAACATGATTAGTTTCTTCAGTGGCATTCTCATCTTAGCCATATCTCCTTTCCCATTTTAAAAAGGATCTCTCTCAAATTATGTTCTTCTGTTTTAGATTTCCATAGTGAAACCTATGAATTGACCATACATTGTCGATCTTCTTATCCCCCTGTACGAGTGAGGGCCACATGTGAGCTGGGTGGGACCCACATGTGTGCATCCAATATTGAAGCCATGTGGTGCCTTTATGTAGCAACATTATCTTCGATTTAATTAGGATTTTAGTAGGATTTATATAGAAACATTAACTTTATTTATTGCAGGATTTTATTTTAGTTTCCTAATGTAGGAGTCTACATATACATTATCTTTTGCTCTTTTAAGTTGGAGTTAGAATAGGAAATAAGAGTCTAAGTTGCTTTTAAGTCAAAGTTGTAATTGGATTAAGGAATCATTCATGGGGAGTTTTATTAGGGTTGGTCATGGGGTTATAAAAACCCAACTACTTTATGTTATTTCTTGAATTGTGAAATAAATAAATAACAAGTTATTTCTGCTCTATAGTTCACAGCTGGGTGTTTTCTCTCTTGGAGATTGCTAAAAACCTGGATTGGTTCCCTTGGTGGATTCCTTGGGTTTATTCAAGCTTGGTAGAAGCCAAGATCCCCTGTTTTGGGTGTTAGAAAGCTTCAAACAGGTTTCTATCTGTTCTCTTTTACGACTTTTTTTGTTTAATGTGGGTTCTTTTTTTACCAAGAATTACAATCTTGGTGGAGTTTACTGAATTCACAGTATATCTATTGTTGTTCACCATTAAAGCACTTCCAAATTTATCCTAGAATCTTTCTTGGTGAGTACCTTGAGCAACCATACCCTGCAGCCTACCTATCTCCCATTCCCTTACTGTTTACCTCCATTAGAAACCCAAAGAATACCACCTTTAAATGCCAATCCTTTTCTGTCCTAGGTCTGAAATCTCAAAACCCCTCTTTTCTAAGCCTTGCGGCACCTGTGGAATCATAACCCTTCTCTGTTTTGTGTCGGGAACCCAAAACCCATCCCTTTTGTACCTTGCGGTAGCTCATATACCCCTCTTTATTCTGCAGTTAAAAAACCCAAGTTTTGGGTTATTAAGTGGATTATTCTAGGGCTTCTTCATTGAGGTTTTCTTTCCTTCTATTGATACCAGGACTTCTGGTTCTGCTACAGACCCTAATTCTGAGACCAAACACCAGCAGCTACAATCCTTCTTTACCCCAATACCTCTGCAGATCCTTCTTTGAACATTCCCCACAGGTTATAATACCTTTCCTTTTATTCCTAAATCCTGAATTCCTTACCTGTTTTAATCACCTTTCTTGCAGCCTTATTTAACCCTAATTCCAGCCCTTGTTTTCCCCTTTCTTTATTTCTAAATTTTTTGCAGCCCTTAATATCAGGGCCATTGAATTCTATTCTATTGTTTGGTTCTTTATTCTGACGGGTACTTATACTGTTTTATACCTGATCAGTAA
Source organism: Platanus orientalis (assembly GCA_025762735.1). NCBI lineage: Eukaryota > Viridiplantae > Streptophyta > Magnoliopsida > Proteales > Platanaceae > Platanus > Platanus orientalis. The sequence continues at coordinate 27,515 of JAOXJP010259591.1, read as the reverse complement.
ATTCTGGGATAGTCCTATACTTTTGGGTAAGAGATACACTTAAGAGTTTCAGTTTTGATATTCAGAAACTTAACAGTGACCCATACCCACTCATATTCATCTCTTAGGTCCTCTCTTCCTCCTAAAGTGTTTGGTTATATCTGTATATTCATGTTCCAAAGTCTGATAGAACCAAATTGGATCCCAAGGCTCTTAAATATATCTTCCATGGGTATGCTCCGAATTAGAAGGACTACAAGTGTTACCACCCTTCTACTTTGTAACGGATTTGTGTCTATAGATGTAACTTTTCATGAGATTGTTCATTTCTTTTCTTCTGGACAGCCTCATCTCCAGGGGGAGAGTAGACATGAAGGAGAGTATGAGTTGTCTCTTCCTTAACATGTTCTCTCATACTCCTTTGATAGTGACGGTGACCACTAGTATATGGAAGAATGTAGTACTGGGGAGGAGGACTCAGTGGTGGCCCAAAAAGAGAAGGAACTGGTGGCAACCACCCAACACAAAGCTTGAGTGAGAGACTTTACAGAGGTGTTTGTTCGGAGAAAGAAAAGGGTTACCCCCACCCCTGAATCTCATGTCTCTCTAACTTGTCTCTACGTCTTCAGGTATTTGCTCCTATTTTTGATAATTTTAACCTTCCTATTGTTATTAGGAAGGATACCCATTCTTTTACAAAATTTTCCATTGCTAACTATACGTGCTATGATTGTATGTCCCCTATGCTTTGAGCTTTTTCAACCTCTTCTTCTATTTCCATTCTTTGCAGTGTGTCTCAGGCTCTATCTCAACCTCAGTAGAGAAGAGCAATGGAAAAGGAAATGCAGACCTTTAAAAAAATATAGAACATGAGATGTTGTAGACCTTTTACAAGGAAATGAGCTTGAGGGGTGTAGATAGATATTTTCTATGAAGTTGCTACCCGATGATACTGTGGATAGATACAAAGCCAAATTAGTACTCAAGGGTTATACACAGACATATGGGATAGATTATCAGGAGACATTTGCCCCTATGATAGATGAATTCTATTCACATATTGATTTTCATTGCAACCAATCAAGAGTGGCCTTTATGTAGAAGTATTAAGGAAATATAATACTTGTACACATATTGTATATCAATTGCTATATGGTATATCATACTCAATAATAGAAATATAATAATGTAAATAGGGTACACCGACTCTCTCACACACAATTCCACATCTTATTCTCTTTGTTTCTCTGTCTCTTTCCTCTTCTCTCCTCTCTTTCTTCTATATTTCATTGTTACACGTCAAATCTAAGATTCAACTTGGTATTAGAGTGGGACAAGCGTGATCAGGACATCATCATGAGCACATGGATAGTGCTGACATCAGCATACAGAACTGCTAACGTCAGCAATGCCATAAAGTGTCAAAGAAAGGGGAGCCAAGGGTTTTGGTTGGAATTCCCTCTTTGTAATTTTGGTGATTTTTTCAATTTTTTTTGTACTAGGAGAAGTGTTTTTCGAAGCCCTCTTCGAAGTTTTTGAAAGAAAAAAAAACCAAATCTGATGAAATCATTGAATCCAATTAGATGGGGGTTTGTTGCGATTGATTCGAAGAGGACGAGTTGTTTTTTGTTAAGGAAGGTTTTAGATTTGGTCTCACTTGATTTGGATGCATATTGAGAGTGTGGTGAGTGTTTTTTGTGGATACCCTAATGCCCAGATGTTGTTTCACGCTTTTTGGTATTTTCATTTTCCAAAAATCCCTTATCTCTTTGATTGAATCATTATGGATCTATTTAATGGACATATTGAAGCATTTCGTGTAATTGCTAGAGTTCTTTGTGGTTCGGTTGTGTGATTTTGTTCATCCATCAGTTCAACGGTGGCTTGTTGGAAGATTACACCATGTTAATCAGTGTTGGTAGCTATGGTTGTGTAGCCGTGTGACCACGTAGTGGTGTGGTCAATGGAGATCCATTTACTTCATTTCTTATTGGGATCGTGTTGTGATTCCCTTGATCTATTTGTTGATTCAAACAAGATGTTAGAAGATAATAAGTCTATTGGAGCCTCATTTAGCATTTATGAATGAGTCACCTAATACATTGATTACTACAGTCCAATTTGATTGGACTAATTTTCTTGCGTGGTCTCAATCGACCAAGTTATACATTACTGGGAAACGTAGATCTGGGTATCTCACAGGAACTAGTAAGACCCCCAATCCGATAAATTCAACTTTTCCAAAGTGGGAGGTTGAAAATGCAATGGTAATGTCTTAGCTCCTCTATTCTATGCAGCCACATATTACAAATAATTACTTGTTTTTACCAACAGCCAAGGCAACCTACGAGTTTATGATGAAAACCTATTCCAAAAAAGGGAATAAAGCACGCACGCATGGTTTACAACAAAAGGTGGCTTAGTTAAACAGGGTGATCAACCCTTATCTGTCTATTATTCTACACTTCATAGCTTAAGGGAGGAAATAGACTTCTACAAGACTTTTAAAGCTTAATGTGCTGATAAAAGCAGCCTTATACAGTCAAGAAGTTGAAGAAACACAAATATTTAGGTTACTAGCCGGCTTGCACCCGGATTATGAGCCTATGCGTGTTCAGATTCTTGCCAAAGATCCTCTTCCTCCTTAAAATGAAGTCTTCTCTTATCTATCACAGGAGAAGGACTAGCTTAATCTTATGATTAAGCCTCGGCAACCTATGATTAATTGTTCTGTATTAGTATCTTCCTCCCAACGTGGGGGGCGTGGATCTTTTCGTGGTTGTGGCGATGGTGGACGAGGTGGAGTCTCATATGATGATCGAGACAAATTGAAGTGTGAACACTACGGTCGATCAAAGCATGCTAAGGAGAATTGTTGGGACCTTCATGATTGCCCCCAGCCAGACTTACAAAGCCGTCCTCAGCCTTGTTCTTTTTCTGGTGGTAGAGGTGATTCTCATCCATAGAATCGCTCTAGTACCCATTCTGTTACTTCTGGCATATCACCAGCATCTACCCTCATGCCTTATTCCAACTGTCCGAGTTTCTCTCCCGACCAAACTAAGGCCCTTCATCGGTTCATGGTTAGTCTAAAACCATCTATTTCTGCATCTACATCATCTTTTGCTCAGTCAAGTACTTCAGCCTTTGCTCTTAGTGCATCTATCCTACATCACTGATTCAAGAGCCTTTGATCATATGAAGGGTATGTTTTCATTTTTTTCTTTCCATTGTGTTTGTTCTAGGAAGCATAAGGTCAAAGTTGCTTATGGATCTTATTCTTCTATTGTTGGTAAGGGTACTATTGTTGTGACTCCCACCTTACCACTCTCTTCTATTCTCCATATACCCAACTTTACCCTTAACTTACTTTCTATAAGTCACATTACCAAATCCTTAAATTGTTGTAACTTTTTTCCCTTCTCATTGTGTTTTTCAAGACTTGGAGACGAGGACGATATTTAGTAAATGGCATGAGGAGAATGGTCTGTATGTGCTTGATGGTGTTACTTACACAACCTCTTCAGTTCAGCAACTTAGTCTTTCTTCAATAAAGGACAACTCATCCAGCTCCATATCAGTTCACTAGTGACATTAGTGTTTGGGCCATCCATCATTCTCTCTTCTTCATTATTTATTTCCTAGTCTATAGTCTTAAGTCCAATGCGTTTAAGTGTGATTCTTGGGAATATGTTAAGCATTGTAGGAAATCTAATCCTTTCAGCGTGAATAAAGGCATGGATAAAAAAAGTCGGGATCAGACACTGATGATCCCAATCCGATCCAAGTATGGATCGGGCAATCCATTGTAGATCACCTAGTTCAAGATTGCACGAGTTGGATCGGGCGATCCTTTCAAAGGGTCAGCCGATCCTCTACTAAGGCTGATCCATGCCTGGGATCAAGATCGGGGATCAATGATGCCGATCCGATTTGGCCGATCCCAGGCTAGATCAGCGATCCTTCGAACCATGAATAAAAGTTTTTTTCTTTTTGAAATTGTTAATTCTGATGTGTGCAGACCTATTCCCATTGCTTCATTATTTGGTTATAATTATTTTGTCACTTTTATTGATTATTTCTCTATGTTTGTTTCTTTTTGTAAGATGATTGAAACTTAGTATAAGAAAATCAAAATAAATTGCAATTATAATGAGGGGGAATAACTTTCTTCTGCTTTTTGTCTCCTACCAAGATTGGTGCGGCATTATTCACCAAACCACTTGTCCCGACAACCCCAAACAAAAACTTTTGGGTTGATGCAGTTCAAGCTACCACTTTTCTTATGAATCGTTACCTACTCGGGTTTTGATTACAAGTGCCCTTTTGAGGTTGTCCATCCTATTATCCCATTGTTTCACATCCACCCTTTTTGATTGCATATGTTTTGTACATGTTAATCAGTAATCTCCGACCAAACTTGACCCTAAGGCCTTAAAATGTATTTTCTTAAGTTACTCTCCCACTCAAAAAGGGTACAAGTGTTATCATCTTACTATTCGCAAGAAATATGTATCAATGGATGTTACCTTCCAAGAGACTATCCCATTTTTCTCCTCGGGGAAGTCCTCCCTTCAAGGGGAGTGTACTGGTGATGTAGAGACTTCCACTCCTTTACCAATACCCCTACCCTCATTTTTTATCAAGGTAATCCAACGAAAGATGATGATAGTAATGGGGAGCTAGGAGAACAAGGAGAGCAACAACTACAAGTTTATAAACGAAGATCGAAAGAAGCAATGATTGAAGATCCTCATGTTCCTCATCTTGATATCTCCTCGGCACCAGGTAATTCCTCTAGTTCTTCTCCCACCATGGTACACACAATTGACCTTCCTATCGTCTTGAGGAAAGGTGCTTATTCCTGTGTCAAATATCCTATTGCTAACCATGCATCTTACAGTGCCTTGTTTCCTTCTACTCATTCTTTTTCTATTGAATTGTGTTTTATTTCTATCCCTAACAATGTGTTGGAAGCTTTATCCCAACCTAAGTGAAAGGAGGCCATGGAAGAGAAGATGTAGGCATTAGAGAATAACAGAACTTGGGACATTGTGGATCTTCCTAGAAACAAATAACCTATTGGATGTAAGTGGGTTTATAGATGGCACTATGGATAAGTACAAAGCCAGATTAGTTGCTAAAGGGTATCCTCAAACGTATGGTGTTGACTACCAAGAGACCTTTGTGCCAATAGTGAAGATGAATTCCATCTGTGTACTTTTGTCTTTGTGTACTTTTGTCTTTAACTACCATTCAGCTTTTGTCATTATTACAGTTCAACGTAAAGAATGCCTTTTTTCATGGTGATCTTGATGAAGAAGTATATATGAAGCTACCACCTGGCTTTCAGGTTACATCAGGAAGGGGGAAAGTTTCTAGATTGATGAAAGCTCTTTATGGGTTAAAACGGTAACCTAGAGCCTGATCTGAGCGGCTTCGTGTAGCTATGGTGGCTTATAGCTACACCTAACGTCAGGCTGACCACACATTGTTTGTGAAACAATAGGTCCACAAGATGACAACGTTGATAATATATGTTGATGATATTGTTGTTATAGGAAATGATGAAGTTGAAATGGCAACTGAAAAAGAATGATTTTGGTATCATTTCCCTTCACAATTTTCATGAGAATTTACATCAATATATAGTTGTACAATAGGAGTAAAAATAGGAGGTTACAATTTTCAAAATTCAAATTGAAAATATTCAAAATTTAAATTTTGAATGGAGGAGAGAGATTCATGGGGCGATTACAAGATAAAATTGCTCCGGGTTTAAAGTTGTGCCATATCAGTTTAGGTTTCTTTGATATGCCCCCTCAAGCTCAACAATCTTGGTAAGACGGTGAGCTTGTTTTGAAGAAGAGTAAAGCATGGAATACCAAGAGGTTTAGTCATGATGTTTGCAACTTGATCTTGAGAAGAGATGAAGCGAATGTCAATGTCCTTTGTGGCCACTTTTTCGCGAACAAAATGGAAGTCTATTTCGATGTGTTTGGTTCGCGCATGAAAAATAAGATTGGCAGTGAGATAAGTAACACTGAGGTTGTCGCACAATAAGGTTGGGGACCGAGGTAAGGAAATTTGTAATTCTTTGAGAAGAGATTGGATCCTTGTAACTTCAACAATATCAAGAGCAATAGCAAGGTATTCGGATTCACTATTGGACTTAGAGATGGTGGATTGCTTTTTTGGAGCTCTAAGAAATGAGATTTGGACCAAGGAAAATACAATAACCACTTTGAGAGCGACGATCATCGGGAAAACCATCCCAGTCAACATTCGTGAAGGCATGAATGCTAAAATTTGGAGAGTATTAGAGTAGAATGCCATAATCGATGGTGGACTTCAAGTACCATAGAATTCTTTTCACAGCGGTCCAATCAATGTTAGTGGGCTGCTACATAAATTGGCATACTTCATTGACAGAGAAGCTTCTGTCTGGTTTGGTGAGGGTAAGATATTGTAGAGCTCCAACGGTGCTTTGATATAAAGTGACATCCAAAAGTGGATCTCCATCATGCTTAGACAATTTTAGATTGCTTTCCATTGGAGTGCGACATGGTTTAGTTTGGTCCATTTTGGTTGTAGTGAGCAAGGCAAGGATATACTTTTACTGAGAGAGAAATAGTCTATGTGGAGCTTTAGTAGCCTCAATGCCCAAGAAATAATGCAAAGAACCAAGATCTTTGATGGAGAAGGATTGACGAAGAGTTTGAATCACATTTTGAATAAGCATAGGAGAGGACCCAATAATGATAATGTCATCAATATAAACCAGTAAATAGAGAATACCACATAATGAGGATTTGATGAAAAGTGACGTGTCAGACTAGGCACCAATGAACCCAAGTTGAGTGAGAAAGGCCCAAAGCTTATTATACCATGCTCATGGGGCTTGTTTAATCCCATAAAGTGACTTATGGAGTCTGGAAACATAACTAGGAGCATTAGGGTCAGTGAATCCGGGTTATTGCTGCATGTATACCTCTTCATTGAGCCTCCCATGAAGAAACATGTTTTAAACATCTAATTGGTGAAGATGTCATCCTTTTGAGACTGCTTAAGCATGGTGTGGATGGTACAAGGTTTAACCACACAACTAAATGTTTCTTCAAAGTCAACTCCTTCTCTTTGGTGAAAACATTTCACGATGAGGCGGGCTTTGTACCGCTCAATGGGACCATCGGCCTTTTTCTTTATTAGGAAAACCCATTTACATCCAACAATACTTTGATTGGGACGAGGTGGAACTAAGGACCAGGTTTTATTTTTTTCAAGGCATTTATTTCCTCAACCACAACATTCCTTCAAAAGGGATCTTTGTTGGCGGTAGTGAAGCAAGTTGGTTTAAGGAGATGAGAGGGAAAATGTTTGGTGGCAGAGAAGGCTTTTGGTTTTAAAATTCCAGCTTTAGAGTGAGTGATCATAGGATGGGTGGAGGTGGAATAAGGGAGATTAGGGTGAATCTCATTTAATTGACGGGAGGTCTCAGATGTTGGCTCAAGTGGAGGTGTTAAATTATGTGGTATTGGAAGAGTGGGTAGTGGAGGTGATGTGGGAGTAATTGGTTGAGGCGGAGGGTAAGAAGGTGTGGGTAAGAGGTCGGGTAGTGGTGAAGGAGGTAAGAGGCGGGTCGTTAGGATAGGTGGGGGAAGGGATGCGGATGTAGTATTTGGAGTGGTGGGGCTATTTTGTTAGAAAGGGAATTTTTCTTTGTTAAAGATTACATGGCAGGAAATATAAACACAGCTGGTGGGAATATGAAGGCATTTATACCATTTGTAAGCAATACTGTAGACAAGGAAAACACATGGAAGAGAGCGATAAATGAGCTTGTGGGCATTATAAGCACGAACGTGTGGAAAACATTCACAGCCAAAAACTTTGAGAAAATTATAATCCGGTTTTTCATGGAAAAGAATTTCATGAGGGCTTTTATTTTTGAGAACTGGAGTAGGCAGCCTATGTAAAAGATAAATGGCGGTGTGAAAAGCGTCACCCCAATACGAAAGAGGAATAGATGTTGTGGCCATGACGGCGAGTCCAATTTCAACAATGTGACGGTGTCTTCTTTCAGTAAGTTAATATTGTTTTTGACCGTGTGGGCATGAAATACTGTGTTCAATGCCACAAGAGTCAAAGATAGATTTGAATTTTTGAAATTCATGACCACCATCAGTTTGAAACTTTTTAATTTTATGATCAAGAAGATTTCCAACCTTTGTTTTAAAATGAATAAATGTTTATAGTGCATTAGATTTGTGTTTAAGTGGAAAAATCCAATTGAAACGACTATAAGCATTAAGAAAGTGAATATAGTAGTGAAACTGATTATTTGAGATAACAAGGGATGGACCCCAAATGTCACACACGACAAACTCTAAAGGCACTTTGTAAACAGTAGAACTAAGAGTAAGAGGTAATCTATGACTCTTGCCTAATGGACAAAAGGAATAAAATGACTCATTCTTATTGGCAAGATAAAGAGAATTATGAAAAACAACATGATGGACAATGCGCATCATTAGATGTCCAAGTCTTCGATGCCATGTGTCAAAAGAAGAGCTTGTACCAATGAAAGAGGGAGGAGAGGAGGATGAACATGATTGACTATTTGTATGCTTTAAACAGTATAAGCCTCCTTTATTTGGTTCGCGTAGACCTTCCTTCCCCGACTGCAAATCCTTAACAACAAAGAAGTTTGGGTAAAATTCAAAATAAACATTGTTATCACGAGTGAATTGAGAAACAAAAAGTGAATTTTGTGCAATGGAAGGTACAAGCAAAATTTTATTTAAAGAAAAAGATTTATGGGGTGTTTTTATGAAGGAACCAATATGGAGAATGCGCAAACTTGTCCCATTTCCAAGCTTGATAGTTTCGGTGCCTTGGTAGTCTGAATGAAAATTCAAGTTCTTGAGATCTACAGTTGAATGACTTGTTGCACCCAAATCAGGGTACCAGTTGGAATCATAAGCAGATTCTATAAAAGCTATAAAGGCTAATGGTGTTGGTGAATTGTTGTTGCAGGAGAGATCGAAAAGATACAACATTAAGCCGTTTAATGGTTAGGTCGATTGCACAGTTGGCAAGCAACAGAGGATTTTACTCCATTTTGGATTGGCCCTCTTGAGGGTCCTCCATGGCCTCTTTCTCGTCCACAGCCACGTCCCCTGCCACGGTTGTTAAATTGAGGAGTTATGTTAACTACATTGGCTTGAGGCTCGTGAGTAAAGGAATTTGGTGTGTGTTGATTGAGACGCACTTCTTGATTTTGAAGCATGGCATGAAGGTCGTCAATGGAGATGTCATCAAGTCGGGTTGTGACTGAGGTGACAAAAGAGTGATATTTAGTGGATAAACCACCAAGAATGTGAAGGATAAGATTGGATTCAAGGAAGGGTTGAGCTGCAGTGACTAAGCTATCAGCTAGAGTTTTAATCTTTTCAAGGTAATCTGAAATTGAGAGATTTCTTTTCTTCACAGTTTGCAATTCAAGCTTGAGTTGCATGACTCGAGCTCATGATTTGGAGGCAAAGAGACAATCAAGGTTTGCCAAACGGACTCGAAAGTAGGAAGACCAATAACTTGGGCAAGAACGGGTTCAATGAGGGATAAGAGAATCCATCCTAAAAGGTTGTTGTCTTGTTTTTTCCATGCAACATATTCAGGATTAATGGTGTTTTTGGGTTGGGAAAGAAATTTTGGTGGGCAAGGATAAGAGCCATCAATGTACCCTTCTAATTCATAGCCTTGGAGAAGAGTAAGGAATTGGGCATGCCATAGTAGAAAATTTTGGCAATCAAGCTTGAGAGAGACAAAATGATTGATATTAATTGGGGTAGAGAAGGAATTGGTAGTGATAGGAAAAGGGATGGTAGTTGAGGAGGCCATTGTACTACCTTTGGGTATGAAAAGCTCTGATAACATGAAAAAAAAATGATTTTGGTATTATTTTCCTTCACAATTTTCAAGAGATTTTATATCAATATATAGTTGTACAATAGGAGTGAAAATAGGAGAGGTTATAATTTTCAAAATTCAAATCAAAATAATCACAATTTAAATTTGAATAGAGGAGAGATTCATGGGACGGTTACAAGATGAAATTGCTACAGGCTTGAAGTTGTGCCAAATTAGTTCAGGTTTCTTTGATAGCAACGATGAAGCGTTAACTAGCTACAACATTCGAGATCAAAGATCTAGGAAATCTAAAATATTTTTTTGGGGATTAAAGTAGCTCATTCTAAAAAGGGCATCTTCATATCTCAAAGAAAGTACACTTGATCATCTTGGTGAAACTGGCATGTTAGTGTGTAAACTGTCAGATACTCATATGGATCTGAACCAGAAGTTCAAATAGGATGATGGTGATCATCTCAATGATGCTAGTAGATATGGAAGATTGGTAAGGCAATTAATTTCTCTCTCCATGACTCGTCCAGACATTGCTTTTGCAGTTGGTGTTTCAAGTCAGTTTATGCATGCCCCAGCCGTTATTAATATGGAAGCTGTGTACAGGATATTTCGGTATCTCAAGGGTAATCCAGGAAAAGGGTGGTTGTTCACTAAGAGAAAGGGACTACGACTTGAGGCCTATACTAATGCTGATTAGATAGGTTCAATTTCTGACCAGAGATCCACTTTTGGGTATTATACCTTTGGTGGAGGTAACTTAATCACAAGGCGTAGCAAAAAGCAAAGCATGGTAGCTCACACTAGTGCTGAGGTTGAGTATCACTCTATGGTTCTTGGTATATGTGAACTTTTGTGACTGAAAATAAAGTTGTTAAAAGACTTGGAACTCGGCTTTCCAGTTCGTGATCCCATGCATTTGTACTTTGATAAAAAAGTTGTTATCAGCATCGCTCATAACCCCATACAACATGACCGGACAAAGCATATTAAGATAGACCACCATTTTATAAAAGAGAAGTTGTTGTCTAGGCAGATTTGCGTCCCATTTGTTAAGACTGATGACTAGTTAGCCGACTTGTTTACTAAAGGTTTGAATAGTTCAGTGTTTCAATCCTTGGTTAGCAAGCTAGGTATGTGCTCTATCTACACACCAGCTTGAGGGGAAGTGTAGAAGTATATGCAAAGTTGGGGTATATTGGAGAAATACGGTATTTGTACATACCTTATACCAATTGCTATAAGGTATATCAAACTCAATAATATAGATATAATAATGTGGAGAGAGTACACTAACTCTCTCACACACGATTCCACATCTTTTTCTCTTTGTTTTACTATTTCTTTCCTCTTTTCATCTCTCTTTCTTCACTATTTTAGTGTTCAAAGTTAAATCAAAGAGTCAACTCTTTATTCTAACTTAAATGTCAAAAATCCATTCTTTCATGGAGACCTCGAAGAAGTTTACATGAGATTTCCTCTAGGGTTTTAGCATTCTACTAGAAAAGGGAAAGCATGTCGTCTGAAGAAAACTTTGTATGGGCTTAAGCAATCCCCTAGAGCATGGTTTAAGAGATTCCGTAGCGTCATAATGGGTGTAGATAGTGTCAAACTGATCACTCTTTGACAAGCATCAATAGTAAAGGGTGACAACTCTTATTGTTTATATAAACAACATTGTTGTTATAGGTAATGATCAATGTGAGATCAAAAACCTGAAGAGCTTTTTGGGGAAGGAGTTTGAGATCAAAGACTTAAGGCACCTCAAATACTTTCTTGGCATTGAGGTTGTTAGATTCAAGAAAAGTATATTCTTATCCCAATACAAGTATGTTCTAGATCTCCTCCAAGACTCTGGTATGCTTAGGTGCAGACCTTGTGAGACTCCCATTAAGTCTAATCATCGCCTACAAGTAGATAAAGATCATAGCCTTATTGATGTTGGTCATTATCATAGATTGGTGGGGATAAAGGTAGTATAACATATTGTCCAATACTTGAAGAAGCGTTTAAGCCAAGGTCTCGTGTATGCCAAATAAAAGGATCTGAATAAAAGCCTTCAAAGATGTATATTGGGCTGGTTTTGTAGATGATAGGAGTTCCACATCAGGATATTATACATTTGTAAGAGGTAATCTCATTACAAGGTGAAGCAAGGAACAACTACTTGTAGCAAGATCGAATACGGAAGCTAAGTTTTGAACCATGGCAAATGAAATTTGTAAGATTCCTTGGATTTGAGGCCTCCTTGGAGAATTGGGGTTTAACTCCCACGATCTTATGAGCTTGTATTATGAAAATAAAGTTGCAATCAACATTGCACACAATCCCGTTCAGCATGATAAGGCCAAACACATTGAAGTTGACAAACACTTTATCAAAGTTAAGTTACATAATGAACAAAGTTGTATTCCCTTCGTGAAGACTAGAGACTAGTTGACCAATTTGTTCACTAAAAGCCTATGTAATCGTAGTCCTAGATTCAATAAGATCGTTGGCAAGCTTGATATGCATAATATTGTTATCATCCCTCGTGACCACCATGTCATCTACATTTACAATTAATGCAATCACCCGGTTCAATGTATAACAAATTGGCATAGTGTATACATGATTATCACCATAACACTTCTAAAGCGCCTAAACCCCGCCCTTAGGGATTGTTTAAAGCCATACAAAGCCTTTTTCAATCTACACATCTTTCCTTGTTTTGTTGAATACATCATCATCCCAGAAGGTGGCTTCATGTACACTCCCTCAAGATCCCCATGCATTCCTGCATTTTCATATCAAATTGCCTTAGTGACCATCCTTGGTTAGCCACAAGGAAGATAAGAATTCATATAGAGTTCATCTTGTCAATTAAAGCAAATCTTAGCAATTGGTGCCATATGTATGCATACCCCCTCGCCAACAACCTTGTTTTGTATCTTTCTACTAACCATCGGACTGGTGTTTCACAGTAAAACCTTACTTACACTCGACTTTTGCCCCTAGGGAGATCTATTATCTCCAAGGTGTAGTTCTTTTCAACTGCTCTTATCTCTTCTTCCATGGCAACCTTTCATATAGGTTGAGAGAGAGCCTTCGATACATTATGAGGCATACAAATAGAAGATTAGGCAAAGATAAAGAAGCAAAAGGAAGAAAATAATGCACTATATGACACAACATTAGATAAAAGATGTTTGGTACAAGAACAAACCCCAATCTGAGAGCAATGGGAACAAAAAAAAATAAAGACCATCACGAGATTGGAAAGTAGAAAGAGAATTACCTTGTTCAGGACGATCATAGGAAGTTTCTTGGCAGGTAATAAGAGAAGAAAGCATATCTTTCTTTTTCCTTCCCATATGCTTTAAATTCTTTTCTTTTCTCCCTATCTCAATTGGCACCTTCTGTGGCCTTGAGATCCCAGATTCCACTAGCACTACCTTCATCAAAATCAAGGATATGTAAAGACACAAGTAATGACACAAAAGACGAAAGCCTCTCTTCACTAGAACTCTCCACTAAATAAGAGGCCTTCGGGGCAAAGAATAGAAGTGACTAAAAATAGGTCACATCCACGCAGACAAAGCATCACCAAGAAGCTAGATGTTAGCACTTGTACCCTTCTAATGGGCAGCAAACCCCAAAAACAAAAACGTTTGGGCCTTGGGATCAAGTTTAGTCCTATCAAATTTGAATAAATAAAAGCAAATGCATCCAAAAAAATTAGAAGAAAGGGGAAACAATTTAGAAGATAGAGAAAAAAGGTCAAGAAAGGCCTTTTGACCAAGCATTGGAGAAGCTATACATTATCTATTTAAAGGTTTTTTTTTTATAATTACAAGATTTATTACCAACTGCGAAGGCAGAGGGGTACAACTCAACTAAGCAAGAGGGAAAGAAAAAAGACATCTAGAGATTTACAATATCATCCCACTCAAAGAACCAACCATGAAACTTCAAAGGCTTAAACAGAAGGATATGGGATACCCAAGGGAACACTTAAGGAGAAAACTATCTCAGGAAGCTCACTTAATTCGGCTGCCACCTCGTTGATCCGAGCATTACATTCCATCCAAACGATCCAAAGTGGTGCTAAACCAAAGGAAGCAACCCCTTAGGGATAGATCACCCACATTCTCCTAATTCCAAACATCCAGTAAGCCATGCATGGACTTAGGTATAACCCAAACTCCTCTAAACCTATGGAGAAATGACAATCATATTTGGGAAGAAGCCAGGCAGAAGAGGAATAGGTGATTGACCGATTCTTCGTCATTACTACAGAGGTTGCATTGGTTCGGTAATTGAAATCCTCTAGCCTTTAGCTTGTCTAAGGTGAGAATCTTACCCCAATAAACAACCCAAACAAGAGGCAACTTTAAAGGGTATCTTTGATTTCCATATCATCCTAGTAAGGCTTAGAAGAGGGTTGAGCACCTCTAGAAAACCATAGCTGACTTCATTGAAAACTTGTCTGACTTGTCCCTAATCCAGACTAGGCCATCATCCACCTCATTGCTACCAAGCTACACACTTTCAAGATGTTGCACTAGACCAAAGACAGGGACGTGTAGAGACTGATGCAGTTGGAGGAGCAATGAAGAAGATACTGAAAGTTTGGACCAATCCGAAGAGCCCTCAGATCGATTCGAAGGGCCCTCAGACCGATCTAGGTAGTATCGAGACTGCACAGACAAAACACCAAAAAAGTGGTGGATTGATCCAAACTGGGCTTCGAACCAATCCAAGGTTATACCAGATCAATCCGACAGAGGAATTTCATATGCGAACGAAGATAGAAGGTTCATGGGAGAAAGGGATTCTTGCCAAATTTAACATCTATGATGTATATAATGTCTCTATTGTTGTTAAGGGTTAGAATAAGCTTGAAAGGGAGTGAAAACATGTGGTTTATGAGAGATTGAGAGAGAACTCCTGTAATTCTTTCAAGAATAGTAAAGCATTGTCTGCAACTCTGTGGTTTTTCCCTAAATTGGAGTTTTCCACGTAAATCCCGTGTTTTGTGGTGTGATTGTAGTTTGATTTGTTATGTTCCTTCATTGTTATTGTTTTCATCTTGTTTGGTTTGATTGGTAAACTTTTAGCATAATCCCCAACAACTGGTATCAAAGTTGAGGCTTTGAAAAGTCAGTTTCAACAAGCCAAGAAACTTAGAGACTTCATTTTAAGTGGGAGCAATGGCGATACAAACAAACAAATCCTCAAAGTTTGGAGTTGAGAAGTTCAATGGTACGAACTTTGTACTATGGAAGATGCAGATAAAGGATTTCTTATAACAAAAAAATCTTTATCAACCTCTTAGAGGGAAAGTAAAAAAACCTGAGATGACAAACGAGGATTGACAAGTGCTCGACGAGAAGGCCCTATATATGATAAGACTCTCTTTATCTTCATTGGTAGCTTTCAATATTTCCAATGAGAAAACCACTAAAGATCTCTTGGCAACCCTTGTGTGGATGTATGAGAAGCCATCTGCATCAAATAAAGTATTTTTAATAAAGAGGTTGTTTCATATGAAGATGGTTGAGGGATGAACTATTGCGGAACGTCTAAATGAGTTCAATACAGTCACGAATCGATTAACCTCGGCAGGCATCAACTTCGATGATGAAGTTAAAAGCCTTGTTGATCCTATTTTTATTGGAGAGTTGGGATGGCCTAATCAAGGCGTTGGGCAATTCCTTATATTTAGACACCCTAAAGTTCGATGATGTGGAGAGTGTAATACTCAGAGAAGAAGTCTGCAGAAAAACATCAAAAGAAGCATTATCAAATGGGAGTGCACTAAATGTTAAAGGAAGAAGAAGAACTGTTGAAAAAGGGCAAGACCGTGGAAGGTCAAAATCTAAGGGAAATCTAAGTCAGCAAAGCTGAGAGTGTGAATGATGGAATTGTGGTTAGAAATGACACGTCAAGAAAGATTGTTAGGCATAGAAGAAGAAGAAACAAAACAGCAAAAAGGAGAAGGAAGCTTTCACAAATATTGCAAGTGATGCTGTTGAAGACACTTTGGTTCTTGCACTTGATGAAAAGTTAGTATTGGGGCTAGATTTTGGTACGTCCTTTCATGCCACGGCAAAGAAACAATGTCTCAAGAATTATGTGCAAGGGGACTGCAGTAAAGTCTACATTAGAGATAACAAGGCTTCCAACATAATTGCCAATGAAAATGTTCAGTTAAATTGACCTAACGAAGGTACATGGTTGTTGAATGGTGCAAGACATACACCAAGCTTGAAGATGAATTGAATTTCCATTGGCCTGCTCGCAAGTTCAACACACACAACTACTTTCATGGGAGACACGTGGAATAACCAAAGTTGTCTTAGTGATAACTCGAGAAAAGAAGGTACAATTTATCTTATTGGAAAGTAAGGCTCCATTGATGTAGTTGAAACGAGTGTCAACTCAGACACATGGCACTGCAAACTTGGGCACATACGCGAGAAATGAATGAAAATTCTCTACAACAAAGATAAGCTTTCAGGTTTAAATGTTCTAGACTTGGAATTTTGTGAAGACGATGTTTCAGGAAAACATAAGAATGTCAGTTTTTTCTAAAATAGCAAGGACACCAAAGCTTTAAAGGTTAGAACCGGTCCATACTGATATATAGGGACCAGTTATGTTCTTATGGTGGCTCTTATTACTTTGTTACTTTTATTGATGATGCGACTAGAAAATTGTAGGTTTATTTCTAAACATAAGTTTAACGTGTTTAAGAAGTAAAGAGCCTAGGTTAAAAATGAGACAGGGTTGAAGCTAAAGTGTTTAAGGTTAAACAATGGAAGGGAATATTGTAGAAAATAATTCGAGAAGTTTTGTGCTTTGAATGGGATCAGAAGAGAGAAGACAGTACCGGTGTGGTTGAGCGCATATATAGGACGATTATAGAGCAGGCCAAAAGTACGAGGTTGCATGCAAGATTGCCCAAATAGTTTTGGGCAGATGCAGTAAGCATAACCGCATTCTTGATTAATAAAGGATCTTCAGTGTTATTAAATGGTGGATTGTCTGAAGAAGCATAGACGAGAAAAGAGGTATGCCTTTCACATCTCAAAGTGTTTGGTTGTATATCTTATGTTCATGTTGATATTGATCGGAGAAACAAGTTAGATGCGAAGCTAAAAGAAGTACATTTTTATTGGGTATGGTTCTGATGAGTTTGGGTACTGATTTTGGGACAATGAAAATAGGAAAGTCATTAGAAGCAAAGATGTAATATTCAACAAAAAAGCAATATACAATACAAGGCAGAAGAACATCAAAGTAATAAGGGGTTTGTGGAACTTGAGGATGTTTCTGAGGGTGAAGTACCATGAGACGAAGACAATGAGATGTCAGAAGAAAACCAGTAGATGGAGCCTCAAACACCTACTCTAGATTTAAGGTATTCAAGAACACCTAAGCCTACGTAGTGATTCTTCCCTTCGTTGTACTATTTGTTGTTAAATTGGGATGAATCAAAATGCTATGATGAAGCATTGGAGGTTGATGAAAGAACTAAGTGGGAGCATGCCATGGATGATGAGATGAAGTCCTTAATTACAAACTAGACCTGGAACTTAGTTCCACTACCCGTGGGAAAAAAGGCACTGGACAACAAATGGGTGTACAGGTTAAAGAAAATGCACGATGGGAGTAAAAGATACAAAGTCAGGCTAGTTGTGAAGGGGTAACAACAAAGAAAAGTAGTTGACTACTCAGAACTTTCTCTAATTGTAAAGATGACCACCATTAGAGTGGTGCTAAGCACTATGACAATGGAAGATCTACATCTTGAGCAGTTAGATGTGAAGACAGCTTTTCTCCATGCCGACTTGGTGATGCAAGACTAAATTTTGAACATGGTGTTAGGGGAAAGCTATGACTAAGAAATAAAGAGAGGGAGAAGAAAAGATTACTTAGGCCTTCACCTATCTCGCATAAACCCCAAAAGGGAAACCACTCCTGGTTTAAGTTCAACAAAACACTTGCAAGATGAAAAACCAACAATCCGTGAAGAACAAAACACAAATTTTCATTTGAAATTAATCATCTATACCATTTTAAACGTGTGGAGATGTTTTTAAATGCCTCTACCACTCAAAAATTACAAATAAAGTCATAAGAAATAAATAAAATTCTATCTAAAAATAAATTAACTAACCCCCCATTTAACAAAAGTTTAATTATTTTTCCCCTTACAACTTGCACATAGAAATAAAAACCAAACAAACTAACTAATAATGAAATAAAATGAAAATGAAATAGCTCTCCAAGTGTCCATGGACTGCCACATGTCCAAGGAAGGGGGACCCGCTACTCAAACCATAACATAGGGTTGTTCCTCCTTTGATACACCTGGAAGGTGCCTCCTTGAGGCATGATGTCTACATCAACTCTCCTAGCCTAGGAAAGCGTCGCCTCTAACGATAAAGAACTGTGATACATCTCTAGAATATCAGGATCCAACCGCTGCAACTCTGCCTCAGTTAACCAAATATTATCAATGTCAGGTTGATGCTTCCAATTGATGAGGGATTGTTGATACCCTTCTCGTCTAGTGGATAAGGTCTGATCATCCAATATATCCTCAATCTCCTCTCAGCATGCTGATAATGGTGGCTGGGGAATGGGACTCTGTTGATCTACAAAAGGATCAACAAAGGGGGTGGATTGGCCATAAAAAGGGACTAAATGCTCAAAATTAAATGTCAAGTTAATCCCTCAATCAGATGGTATGTTAAGTACATATGCATTAGCTCTGATCCTTTTTAGTACTTTATATAGCCCTGAACTTCAAGCATGTAATTTCCACGTGACTCTGGGCTAGAATCACTCTGGGCATAATCAAACCATCATTGAATCCCGAATCTAAAACTCACGATGTACACGACAAGAATCAGCCAATTGTTTATATTTATCATTTTCATGGCAATCTTCCTCCTAATCTCCTCCTGTAGTGAGTGAACATGTGATACAAAGGATGATGCAAACTCTGAGGGGTTATGGATTGCAGACATAGGTATCAGGTCAATAAGAGTCGTAGGCTTATACCCGGTAACTATCTCAAATGGACTCAACCCAGTGGTCCTATTGGCTAAACTATTGTAGGCAAACTCTATTGCAGACAATACTTGATCTCATAACCTAAGGTGCTCCCCAATTTCCAGCATTGCATAAACCTAGTGTTGAGTCCCCTTAGTGTATATCCCTATCCCTTATTCGTTGGTGCATCCCAACTAGGAGTGGAGCAAAACACCATCCAAAAAAGGCTTTGAATGCGAGAAACGAGGGAAGTAAAGATGAAGGTTTAACCCCATCCTTGAGAGAGTTGAGTGACCAAATTAGATTCTTAGTTACCACCATCGATCGGAACCATAGAGCTATTACAACTAGGTTAAAGTCCCTAGAAGATCGTCAACCTAGAATTGAGGGTTTCATAGAGCATGGTCCTAGACGGGAGCAAATTAGGGGGGACCAAGAGGTAGAACTCCAGGCCGAGCATTTGAATATGAGCCTAGGAAGCAGAAGGATATTGGTATGAGATCTGTGAAAGTAGAGGTCTCTACATTTGATGTTCGCTTAGATCCAAAATTCTTTTTGCAGTGGTTATCTGCTATGGACCAGTATTTTGACTAATGACTTGTTAGATGCCCAGAGGGTAAGATTTGCCAAAACGAAGCTGACTGGACAAACTCGACTGTACTGGGACACAGTAGAGCAACAGCTTGCATTGAGACGAGAGGAGTCCATTAGCGGTTGGTGTGAGATGAAGGAGAAGCTAAAGGAAAAGTATCTTCCACCTTCGTACCATGCCAGACTTCTAGAGCAGCGGTATACTTTGAGACAGGGCAACATGAGTGAACGATTACATCTCCTACTTTGATGAGCTCATGTGGAGATGTAATATTTATGAGGACCCTACTGTTACCCTCTACAGATTCAAGTTAGGATTACGACTTGAGACGTAAAAAGAGTTTATTCCCCATCACATATCCACTCTAGAGGAGGCTTATAGCCTAGTCCAGGAGCTGGATCAATATGTGAAACCCCCGACCCAATGCCCCTTTGACAATAGGCGTGGTGAGGCTAGACCTGACATGTCCAGAAATAGACCAGGATCTGATGAGCAACCTTCACATAAAAACCCTAACACCTCAAAACCTGTCCCGTCTTCCAATAAAGGCAAAGAAATTGTTGGAAATAAACCCCAAGGTGACCCAAATAGGTGTTATCATTGTAGAGGCGTTGGACATAGGTCCATGCAGTGTCCTACCAATAGGAACAAGAATTTATACCTAGGAGACGCTAAGGGAGGTGACAAGAGAAAAGATGAGTGACCAAGAAGAGAGCGATGGGTACGATGAAGAAATTTATATTCCAAATACACCTAATGATGAGGAGCAAGTAGTTGAGGATAAACAGGTGGCCTCTCTAGGTCAATCAAGTGTCAGTCCCTACTTTCATGAATCACCTTTAGGAGTAGTAAGGTGCGTTCTCGCTCAATCATAGTCAAAGGATGATTGGAGGACTACAATTTTCAGTACCTTCGCTAAGTGTGGTGACAAGAACTACCGGATCATTATAGACAATGGAAGTCGTACCAATGTAGTGTCCATTGATACTATCAAGCAGCTTGGCCTTTCACCTGTTTCCCACCCTCAACCTTATCGAGTAGCGTGGGTTAACACATCCTCTATCCCCATATCACACAGGTGTCAAGTTCTTGTAGAGTTTGCTTCTTATAAGGACACCTTGTGGTGTGATGTTGTGTCGATGGATGTATGGCACATCATCCTGGGTAGACTATGGCTCTACAACATGGATGCCTCAATATATAAAAGATCAAATACGTGTGCATTTATGTTTTAGGGCAAGAAGATAAAGCTCACTCTACTTTCACCCAAGAATCATCCTAGATCACAAGGATAGGTAGAGGAGGGTCAAGATATCAAGGGTCCCCACAAGAAGGCCTTACTTATCATTAGCCCTAAGGAGTTCGAGCAGGAGATTCAGGGGAATGCGATGGTATTTGCCTTAGTCGCTAGGGAGTTCTCCCTGAGTTTGGTGTTGAGATTTATCCCGAGGTAGAGCCTCTCATTCGAGAGTTTCAAGAGATGTTTCCCAAGGACCTTCCTGATGAATTACCTCCCATACGTGACATCCAACACATAATAGACTTGGTCTCCGATGCAACATTGCCAAACCTACCTCATTATAGAATGAAACCTACTGAGCATGCAAAGTTGAAAAGATAAGTGAATGAATTGTTGCATAATGGGTTCATTAAAGAAAGTATGAGTCTGTGTGTCGTGCCCACGTTCCTCACACTCAAGAAAGATGGGTCATGGAGAATGTGTGGACAGTAGAGCAATAAACAAAATCACGGTACGTTATCGGTTTCCTATCCCACGGTTAGATGACATATTGGATATGATGGCGAGAGCCACGATCTTCTCTAAGATTGATCTCAAGAGTGGCTATCACCAAATCCCCATCCTGTCAGGTGATGAATGGAAAACTACCTTCAAGATGAAGAACCTATGAGTGGTTAATCATGCCATTTGGGTTGTCCAAAGCACCCAGTATTTTTATGAGGGTTATGACTCAGGTGTTACGTCCCTATATTGGAAAGTTTCTAGTGGTGTATTTTGATGATATCCTCAAATATAGTTTCAATAGGGAGAGACATCTGGAGTATTTGCGGAAAGTGTGAGATTCTCCACAAAGAAAAATTATACGCGAACCTTACGAAATGCGCATTCTTGACTCCACAAGTTATCTTTCTAGGGTTTGTCATATCTGATGAGGGAAAGACTGCCGACCTTAAGAAGATCAAGGCGATTGTAGAGTGGCCAAAGCCCACTAATACCCATGAGGTCGGTAGTTTTCATGGTTTAGTGACATTCTACAGGTGGTTCATCAGGGGATTTAGTATAGTGATGGCTCTCATCACAGCTTGCATTCAAAAAGGGGAGTTCCACTGGATAAATTCCGCAACCAAGGCTTTCAAGGAGATTAAGTCACGAATGACTAACGCTCTTGTCATGCGACTTCCGAACTTCTCTAAAGTCTTCAAAGTTGCATATGATGCATTAGGCATTGGCATAATAGGAGTAATGAGCCAGGAGGGTCATCCAGTGGCCTATCTCAGCAAGAAATTCAATGAGACCAAACAAAAATATTCCACCTATAAGGAATTTTATGCGGTAATGCAATCACTGCAATATCGGAGACACTATTTACTACCGTAAGAGTTCATCTTATTTTCTGACCGTAAGATATTTAGGATCTCGGAAGAAGGTTAGCCCAAGACATGCTAAATGGGTTGGGTTTCTCCAAGAGTACACTTTTGTACTCAAACACAAGGCGAGTACAGAAAATAAGGTGGTTGATGCGCTAAGTCGTAGGATAGCCACCCTACACTCTATGGACATCGAGGTGATTGGGTTTAAGAGACTCAGAGAGGATTATGAGTCTTGCTCAGACTTTGGGGATATTTCTGCCTCTTTACTGAGTGATCAGTCTCAGAGTGATAGAGTTTGTGCTCCAGGACGGGTATCTTTTTCGAGGTACTCGTTTATGCATCCCCTGTACCTCGGTCTGCGATTTCCTATTTTGGGAAATGCACACGGGTGACATGGCTGGTCACTTTTGGCGTGACAAGACCATTGCTCTGGTTGAGGATTGTTTTTATTGGTACAATTTGAAGAGAGATGTGGCCAAAATCATTTAGAAATGTCGGACTTGCCAATTGGCGAAGTAGAGGAAACAAAGCTCAAGACAATATTCCCCTCTACCAGTACCTCACATTCTGTGGGAGGATGTATTGATTTCGTGTTGGGTTTGCCCAAGACCCAAGGAAAGCGCGACTCCATCTTGGTAGTAGTGGATTGTTTTTCTAAGATGGCCCACTTTATACTATGCTCGAAGACCTCTGATGCGTCTTGGATAGCTTGTATATTTTTTTACGGGATCATTCGACTACATGGGCTACCAAAATCCATAGTGTCAGACTGTGACATCAAGTTTGTCAACCATTTCTGGAGGACACTATAGAAGTTGATGGTTACCAAGCTCAAGTTCTCGTCTGCCTACCATCCTCAAACTGACGGCTAGACTGAGGTGGTTAATTGAAGCCTTGGTAGTTTGTTACGCAGTCTAGTTGGGGAGCACCTCAGGGTATGGGATCAAGTATTGTCTATAGCAGAGTTCACCTACAATAGTTCAACCAATACGACTACTAGGTTGAGTCCATTTGAGGTAGTTACCAGGTATAAGCCTAGGACCCCTATTAACTTGATACCTATGTCTGCGATCCATAACCCCTCAGAGTCTGCATCATCATTTGCATCACATATTCACTCACTGCACGAGGAGATTAAGAGGAAGATTGGCATGAGCAATGAGAAATATAAAATGTTGATTGATTCTTGCCGTGTACACCGTGAGTTTCAGATTAGGATTCAGTGATGATTCAATTCCGCACAAAGCGATTCCAGCCCAGAGTCCCGCAGAAATTACATGTTAAAAGTTCAGGGCCATATAAAAGTCCTGAAGAAGATCGGACCTAATGTATATGTTCTTGACATACTAGGGATTAGCTCGACATTTAATGTTCAGGATTTAATCCCTTTTCATGGCCAATCCACCCCCTTTGTTGATCCTTCTGTACACCAGTAGAATCCCATTCCCCAGTCCCCTTAGCCTGTCCCACCCCAGCCACCGTTACCAGCACGCCGAGAGGAGATTGAGGATATATTGGATGATCAGACCATATCCACTAGAGGGTATCAGCAATTCCTTGTCAAGTGGAAGCATCAACTTGGCATTGACAACACTTGGTGACTGAGGCAGAGTTGCAACCACCGAAACTTGATATTCTAGAGAGGTATCGCAGTTTTTTATCGTCAGAGACGACGCTTTCCCAAGCCGAGAGAGTTTATGTGGATATCATGCCTTAAGGAGACACCTTTCAGCTATAACAGAGGAGGAGCAACCCTATGTTATGGTTTGAGTAGCAGGTCCCACTTCCTTGAACATGTGGCAACCCATGGACACTAGGAGGGCTACTTCATTTTTCATCTTATTTTATTACTAGTTAGCTTATTTATTCTTTATTTTTATGCACAAGTTATAAGGGGGAGAAATACTTAAACTTTTGTTAAATAGGGGGCTTAGTTGTTAATTTGTTTTTAGATGAGAGTTTTACTTTTTTTTTTTTATTTCTCATGACTCTAGTTGTAATTTCTGAGTTGGAGAGGCACTTTAAAACCTCTCCACTCGTTTAGAATGGTATTGATGGTTAAATTCGAAGGCAACTTTTTTGGTTTTTCCTTTTTCTCAATGCTGAAATTTTAGCATGGGTATGTGTGGTAGAACCAAAACCAAGAGTGGTTTCCTCCATGGGGTTTATGTGAGCTAGGTGGAGGACTAGGTAATCCTTTTTTCCCTATCTTTTCTTTCTTAATTCTAATTTGCACTTGATGTTTTCTGCACATTTCACCTACAACATACTCAAAAATTTTAGTCCTGCATCATTTAAATTTTGAACATGGTGTTGGGGGAAAAAGATGACTAAAAAAGAAAGAGAGGGAGAAGAAAATATTACCAAGGCCTCTACCTAGCTCGCACAAACCCCAAAGGGGAAACCACTTCTAGTTTAAGTTCAGCAAAACACTTGTAAGATGAAAGACCACCAAGCCGTGAAGAAAAAAAACACAAATTTTCATTCGAAATTAATCATCCCTACCATTCTAAACATGTGGAAAGGTTTTTAAGTGTCTCTCCCACTTAGAAATTACAAATGAAGTCATAAGAAATAAGTAAAATTCATATCTAGAAGTAAATTAACAACTAACCCCTCATCTAACAAAAG
Source organism: Platanus orientalis (assembly GCA_025762735.1). Taxonomy (NCBI): domain Eukaryota; kingdom Viridiplantae; phylum Streptophyta; class Magnoliopsida; order Proteales; family Platanaceae; genus Platanus; species Platanus orientalis. The sequence goes on along the minus strand of JAOXJP010259591.1, from coordinate 2,737 downwards.
CTTAATTATTTCCCCCTTACAACTTGCACATAGAGATAAAAACCAAACTAACTAAATAATAATGAAATAAAATGAAAATGAAGTAGTCCTTCAAGTGTCCATGGACTGCCACATGTCCAAGGAAGTTGGACCCACTATTCAAACCATAACATAAGGCTACTCCTCCTTTAATACACCTGAAAGGTGCCTCCTCAAGGCATGATGTCTATATCACTTGGAAGAAGACATCTACATGCAACAACTACAAGGGTATGAAATAGAAGGCACAGAAGAAATGGTGTGCAAGCTTAAGAGGAGCTTATGTGGGTTGAAGCAAGCCCCAAGGCAATGGTACTAAAAGTTTGACAAGTTCATGTCAGAGAATGGGTATATAAGATGCCATGCAAACCATTGTTATCACAAAACCTTGATGACGGGTATTTATATTATTCTTATATGTGGATGATATGTTTGTGGCAGGTTCAAGCATACATAAGATAAACAACTTGAAGAAACAGTTGTCAAAGGAGTTTGAGATGAAGGACTTGGGAGTAACAAAACAAATTCTTGGAATGAAATCACAAAAAACTAGAAGAACCATGACTCTATGAGTTGAGGTTGTCTCAAGTAGAGTATGTTTTAAAGATGTTTAACAGATTCAACATGTAGGATGCAAAGCCAATAAGTACCCATTGACTAGGCATTTTAAACTCTCCAACGAATATTCTCTCAAGACTAAAAGGGAGAAAGATTACATGTCCAGGGTTCCATATGCTTCAACAATGGGCAGCTTGATATATGGCATGGTCAGTACTAAACCAGATATAGCTCAAGCAATGGGAGTTATGAGAAGATTCATAAGCAAATTCGGAATGGTGCATTGGGAAGCAGTTAAGTGGATCTTGAGATAATTGAGAGTGACCACTAACACAGCTTTGAGTTTTGGAGGAAAGAAAGTACAGGTACAAGGATATGTAGACTCGAACTTGTCAGGAGATAAAGACAAGAGTACAGCAGGGTATGCGTTTACTTTGGGGGACATAGTAGTCTATTGGGAGAAGATGGTTGCGTTTTCCTCAACGGAAGCAGAAAACATTACAGCAATGGAGGCTAACAAGGAACTGATTTTGTTGAAAAAAAACTGATGAAGGAGTTGGGAAGGAAGCGAGAGAACAACAAGTTATTCAATGAAAACTAGAGCATTGTTCATCTCGTGAAGAATTCAGCCTTTCATGCAAGAACCAAGCACATTGATAGGAGAAATCATTTCATAAGGTCTCTCCTGGAGGAACAAGTGTTGAAGTTGGAAATGATCCATATAATAAAAATCTAGTAGACATGCTTTCCAAGGTGGTGACAGTTTAGAAATGGAGCTATGTAAAGCTTCAGTTGGTCTTCATAAGTAGAGATGAAGAAGAGCCGCAAAAGATTCACGGAGAGGAAGAGGTCTCATCACAAGTACAGAAGTTAAACAATGGCAAAAGAGCATCAATCTCCAATTGGGAGATTGTTTGGCGTGGAGCCTGATGCAGTTGGAGAAGCAAAGAAGATGTTGAAAGTTTGGATTGATCCAAAGGACCCTCGGACCAATCCAACATTAAGCAGAATGATCCAGGAAGTTTCGGGATTACGTAAATGGAACACCAAAAAATGGCAGATCGATTAAACCTGAGCCTCAAACCGATCCGAGGTATACCATATCGACACGACAGCAGAATTTCATATGTGCACAAAGATAGAAGGGCCATAGGAGAGAGGGACTCTTGCCAAGTTCGACCTCTATGATGTATAAAATGATTTTACTGTTGTTTAGGATTAAAATAAGCTTGAAAAAGAGTGAAAATATATGGTTTGTGATAGATTGAAAGAGAACTCTTCTAATTCTTCCAAGAACAATGAAGCATTCTCTATGGCTCCGTGGTTTTTCCCCAACTTGGGGTTTTTCAAGTAAATCAAGTGTTTTGTGGTGTGTTTGTGGTTTGATTTGTTTTGTTCTTTAATTGCTACTGCTTTCATCTTGTTTGGTTTAATTTAGGGGTGTCAACGAGCCAAGCTCTCAGCTCAGGCTCGTCACAGAGGGATCAAGCTCAAGCTCAGCTCAGGCTCGTCACGAGCCTGAGGGTTAGGCAAGGGCTCGACTCGGCCAATTTCAACCACCTTTGAATCGTTCCCGAATATCAATGAGTGATCGGACAGCAGGTAACGGTGGTTAAAAGTTTAAAATGGCACTCAAGAAGAGGCAAAAAAAATTCAACAACATTAAACTTTCCCCTTCAAAGAAAAATTATTAGCATTTATCTTCTTTTTTTGGTAAAACAATTTTGTACCTTCATTGATTGTACTAGACTACATCCCTATCACAAGGGTTTTTTAATCAAAGAACCTTATTTTCATACAACAACAAAACTTATCCCAATTATTTGGAGTCGGCTACACGAATCCTGTTCCACCATTCCTCTCTGTTTAGGGCCATATCTGTCGTTAAATTACAAACTGCCATGTCCCTACTTACTACTTCAACCCAAGTCAATTTTGAACTTCCTTTAATCCTTCTAGAGGAATTGTATCGACATATATTTATTTGATTGATTGTAATTTTCCTTTTTGGTAATGACTAATTCTACCGACAACCAATAGTTTTCTTATTATTATTTATATAATTCAAAATTGTCCATAACATGAAATACAACAACAACAAACAGCCTTATCCCAACTATTTGGGGTCGGCTACACGAATCCTGTTCCACCATTCCGCTCT
>JAOXJP010259580.1:0-15676 GCA_025762735.1 Platanus orientalis | reverse complement strand
TCAGAATTAAAATCGTCATCACAACCAGCATTCTCTTGATTTTCTTCATCTCTATTCAACTCTTCAAGAAGGCTATCCCCAGTATTTCCAGGCCCATTAGGATTCCCTCCAGTCCCATCTGTAAGCATGGTCACAATGCATTTAATAGTATCTTTTCTTCCCTGTAAATACTCCCTTATTGGTTCACCTACTGCTTCAAGGAAAACACCAGTTGGGTCTATTGTCCGGAGTGCTTTGATAGTTGAAACATACTGGTGCAATATGTCATTGGTTGAGGCACCAGCTGTAAGCAAGCGATATCGTAGTGCAGAAATAAAAGAATCAACAAGCTTTGAATGTTGCCCAGTATATTCAAGGCACTGCTTTAAGTCCTCAATTGCAGGAGAGCTGCAAAATCCATAACAATCATGTAGCTAAATAAAGAAATTCCCTAAGGCCCAGTCTGGTTGCCTTGAAAAGAAAAGAAAATCCCACAAGAAGAGGAAAGAAAAGAATCATGAGAAAAACATGAAAAAACCAACTTTTCATGGCAACCAGACAGATTAAAAATGATTTTTTGAGAAAAATTTGTAATGAGAAAACCTTTTCCTGGCAACCAGACGGGGCCTAAGAGAACTCCAGAAGAAAACTTGAAAATCCTAGGCACATTATGCCATTATTTTGTCCACTAAAAGTACAATTTTTTGAAATATTAGAGATTACTTGTGTGAGCCTGTGAGGTACATTTCAGCAAATATATCTGCTAAACAAACCTTCATACAACTTCAATCTCGAACATCATCATCAGAAAAAAGAAAGAAAAAAAAAAAAAAAAACTGACTTCCAACAAAGAGGCTTTCTGTCTATGGATTATTCATTGAGCAGCAGATTAAGTACACAGAGTCAAGAGCTATGTAAAGTCTAAAGCAACTTTAAAGGATTTTCTTTTCAGAAGAATTTATAATTTTATTTTTCACATAAGACTTTTTACTATTATGAAGCATGCAGTTCAGGTATTCATCAGCATCACACAAAGAACTCAAGAATTTTTATTATAACATGATTGAGAAGCACCAGGATGCAGAACCAGAGTTAGATTGTGAATCACTGATGTAGAAAAATTGCTGAAGAGTTCCTAACATGTGAAGACAAGAAGAAGCCTCATTGAAAGGCCCATGTGAGGCCTAACTTCAAACGGCCATAACTTTTGATCAGGATGTCTCAATGAGCACTACAGCGGTGGCAAATAACAAGAGTTCATTGAGCTCCTATTTCGAGCCAAGAAAATGCCGTTTTGGGGATCAAATCATGATTTTTCTAAAACTAACCATTTTTTGTAATTTTCTATTTAGCGCTTTTAAAGGGTTTTTGAGTCATACTTGGTTTTAAAAGTTCATACATAAGTAACATAGGTCAATAGCAAATTTTAAAAGAATTAAATTTCCTTTACTATTTTTAGTAAATTTTCTATTCCGGGAAAGTTAGGGTTTTAGAGATATAAATATAACTTGTATTAAAGGAATTCATTATTCAATGAAGTTTATTCAGTTTCTCTAAGGTTTTCCCTGTTATTCCTTGTATTCAAGGTTCTTGTTCTTGGGTAGAAGATGGTGATCTTCTTTTCTTTTCACACTTAATCACCAACATAGACAATGTTCAAAGCAAATGATCCCAACTTGTACTTACATGTCATATTAAATTGCAAGAAAATAAGCTTCCAATAAGGCACAAAATGAACAATAGAACTGGATAGCCTTATAGTTGAATGGAACACTTGAAGTCTTGAATAGTACGACCTAACATTCAAATTTAATCTCTGATAGTCCAAGACTCCAAGCAACAACGCCCCACTGAGTTCAGGACCATGCATGTTGTCAGAAAGGTAGGTGATTTGACCGAGTCATCAAATGTATTTGAACCAATTGTTCCTATCTACAATGTACTCTTCAATGATAAGCATCAATTGCTACCAAAATTTTCAATATAAGTATTTGCAATGCTAAAATAGCACATAAATCTATGCACAACAACATCATGGATAACAGATGCCAGTTTAATAACTGTAATTGGAACTATCAAAGTCTACCGGTATAAAAAGGATCTAAATCAACAATAGTGTTAAGAAAGTTACCTGTCAGGATAATCCACAATAATCTCAAAAAGCTTGGCTATTCTAATATCTTGCAATGTTTCATAAGCAAAATACTCAAGGCGCAACTGCCATCTAACAAGTCCTTCTGAGGGAGTGTCAACCCCAAAATAGCACGAAGGACGTGAAGCCAGAGGTGATTTGAGACCAGACGAAGGGTTATCATAATTAATTGAATCACCAAGATAAGCAAGAAGTGCATACAAGAATTGGAGAGGAACAGCCTGCATTGAAGTACAACAGAATATCAGAACTTAGATGCTTCCACAAGTAGCACAAAATAAAATTATACCCATTTGAGAGAGAATGAAGAGAAAAGTTAAAGAAATAATATCCACGCATTAACACACGTGCATCATTGCAGCTTCAAAATTAGCTACGGATGCAGGCTTGTACTTTTGTGGCTGAAGGGAGTAGCCAGTGATTGTTATGCATTTCCAACGGTTCCTTGATATCAGAATACAGTTAGCACTGATCCATAATAGGCTTGCACCTATCACAATTTAGAGTAGCTACAAACTACAAAAATAGAAGACAAACCTAAAATGTAATCAATTTCAACCTTTCATTTGAAGAGTATCAAAAACTACAAACCAATATCAATGCCAGCTTACAATTGGGGGAAAAACAGGACAAAAGGATGTCACAAATTATAGTTGAAGCCTTGCAGTATGAAAAATTCAGAAGACTTACTAGTAACTTCCAAATAAACAAGGATTAAAAAAATGATGGTTTACTTATAAGCCTAAAAATAAAAATCTACACTGGTTGTGTATGTTAGGCTTGCCAGTTTTACCTATCAGTCATCCAAAGGACAAAAGGTCTTCAAGTCTGGTGTCTTTATGGAATTGCACAACTTCTAGTAATAATTATAGCTTAAATGCCAATTGGTAGGAGTATAGTAGTTTGAAGAGGCATTACATTTAGGCAGGGATTACTTCAAGATGATCAACAATCAGGTTGGTTTTACTTGTTTGCTGAGGGTAATGACAAATCTGTAAGATTTTTCCAGATTTGGTTTGGCATATCTCAACCTCATTAATGACTGAGTCATGTTCAGGTTGAGCAATTTCACATCGAGATGAGCACTAACCTAACAGGACCATTGCTGTCCCAAAAACCTGAGGGGTGTTTATTGAATGTTCAAATGTAAAAAAATTAAAAAACAATAAACAGCCAAAAATAGTGAAAGAATGGTTAAGTTGATCACAAAAGCTGAGCATCTCAATACATACTCATTAATGAATTCAATTTTTTTTTTTCTTTTAACAAGCAACCAATGAAAAAATACATTTCCATGAACCACATCTAGAATAGTAGCCAAACTAAAAATTTACCCGAATCCACTCTTTAATGGACGCCAAAACAGAACTTCGGTAATCATCACCAGCCAAGTCATGAACTTTGTTCTGCCATGCAAACAGAGGTGTTACTAAGGTAATGAAAAGGGAGGGGGGGGAGGAAATGATGAATGCATGAAAGAAACAGAAATATACAATAAATTCAAACTTATCACAATAGATCACTATAAAATGCCCTTTCAGCTCCAACAGATTAAAAAGGAAAAGAAGTGAAAGACTTGATAAGTGCACACAGATGGAACAAATGCTCACTGCATTAAGACACATACCCACCTTCAAAAGCAAAAATATAGCAGAAGCATAGGCATCTTCTGTCATAGATGTAAATCCAAGACTTCTAAGATCACGAACAACCTTTCCAATGTTTTTCACCAATTTGTTATTCTCTGTCAAGTTTGTCCCATGATAACTTTCGTCAGTCTCCATTTCACCAACTCTTGAAGAGAGCTTGCTTGTTTCATCTAAATCCATGTCATCTTTAACTTGACTTTCAATGTCATCTTCATAGTCTCCAGCCATCATTGTACTTAATTCTTCCAATCTTTCTTTGAAATACATGCGGAGTATCTCTAGAAGAACAAAGTAAGGCAAGTGTAAGAAGTTAAGAAACTTTTTGTGAATGTGAAAAGGTTCAATGCACCATAAAATTCAGGGGAGGGGGGTATCAGCATAGATATACAATCTATTTTAATAATAAATCGACAAGGCCCAGAACATAGAGTTTATTTATTTTTGAGAGATTAGAATTTTCTAAAAAATGAAGAGAGAAAGCAGTGACATGACATTCGCCAAAGGGTTTTATTTTTTAGCTCCCGAAAAGATTAGCTTTTGTTTAACAAATAACAGAATGTATTATATTAATGTAAAGAAAATGTACAAGTACAGGGAAAACATTCCTGTAAAAAAAAAACAATGAAGGACAAGATTTCCAGGGATCGTCTTAGGGAGTTGAACTCATCTAGCTCCCCTGGATGACAAACCTCTCCAGGAGTAAAACAAGCCACCATTTTGATATTTCTAAATTTTTTTAAGATGGGAGACTAGTTTACCAAACTCCATCAAATAATCACATCTTCCTTATTGGTCAACTCCAATCCTCAAAAGCTCTCCTTCCAAAGATTCACAAATAGAGTGAGGGACTATTACCAATAGAATCATAACCCCAATCACCCCATTAGACCATGAAAAAAGAAGCTTCAAACCTCCCTTCCATCTTATAATAGATAAGATATGATTGATATTCTCCTTGAAATCCTCAGGCAGTATCTAGAAGATGCCAAACAGAAAAAGAAAGAAGCTCTTGACCTCCCTTGTATTTTTTTTTTTTTTGATAATTAACGATATTATTAAAGAAAGAGGAAAAATAAGCAACAACAACAAGGCAGCCAGGAGGCTATCAGACCCGGTACCCCAGGAGCTGAGGCTGAAGCCCAAGCCCAAGCAATAAAGCAACCAATAACCCACACGAAGGACCTACTACATGACTAAAGGCAACACATATCCCCAGGGAGTCAATTATCACAATGAAATATCCCATACCCACCCCCCAATTAGCTAACTGGTCTGCCAAACCATTTTGGCCTCTATCAACATGCTTGAGAGAACCAACTCTCGATTTTCATAGAAGATTAGGGCCAAATGCCAAGAGATGTCCCCTCTACCCACTCCCCAACTAATAACAGTTTGGGTATCCCCCTCCACAATACATTGGACCATACCCAACCTTCTCAACTCTCTAAGGCCCAAAAGGAGAGCCATAGCTTCGGCCTTGATAGAATCACAATTCCCAATGACCCACAATAGGCTCTAATGATGTCAGATGAATTATAACAAATAATGCATCCAAAACCAGCAAGACCCGAATTACCCATGGATGCTTCGTCAAAATTCATTTTAAGAATACCAACAGGAGGAGGATTCCAAACCAAATTCACCTTCTTGATCAACGGCGTGGCCAAGAGCCAAGAACCCACATCTCTGATAATCGCCTCTCTAACCTCTGTGGAAGAACAGTATTTGTTATCAAACACTCTGAGATTTCTTTCCTTCCAAATCATTCTATGTAAAAGGCAATCCCAAAAAACTTTACCACGGATCCCAAATACACCACTAGACCATTGCCAAACAAAGTCTTTTAACTTCAAGAAGCCAAACATGAGTTCGCCCTACAATAGAGAAAAAATGGTCCCATATTGATCTTGTGAAAATGCAGTGGATAAAGATATGGGCTCCCATTTTCAGGATGCACATTCAAGGATGATTGAGATGATTACAGTAAAAAAATTTGTCTAAAGCCACAGTCTAACTCCAAATGTCTTCAATCTAAGGTGAACCAGTTTTCTCCAAATCCTCTCACAAGGATCTTCTTCTTGTAGAATCCACCAATGAATCATAAAAGGCTCACAAAAATAATAACCCCCCCCCCCCCCAAACAAATAGGTACAACCCTATCATGAAGTCTGAGAAACAAACGTGTTAGCCTACCTAAAAAAAAAAAGGCAAATCATGATCTTACAGCCTGCAGGCTGTGTTCAGTTTAGAATTTCCGTTACAAAATTCCAATTTTTGTGTCTAGATTCCCATCTAGAAAATATATATATATATATATATATATATTAAAAGAAAGAAAAACAAGGAGGAACTAAACAATGCGGGGATAAGACACCCCACATGGAAACAAAAAACCAAAAGCAACACAACTAGCACAAACCAATGGAAGACTTTTAATCCCTCAAAAGGCCTCCCCTATGATCATTATCACATTCCTTGCAATCTCTAGCCCAAAAACAAAAAAAAACAGATTTTAGCCGTTTTGTAAACTTGAAATGAGGGTTCAACTACATTCTCAAACACTCTATTATTCCTTTCGCACCAAACTAACCACCATATCGCCGTAGGAACCATACGCCACATCCTCTTACCCTTAGCATTAAAAGCAATAGTTCTCCAACTAGATAAAAGGCTATTCACACTCAGAGGAGACAGCCAACATATCTCAAATTCTTGTAACATAGCATTCCATATAGCAGCAATGAAAGGGTAGTGGGTCAAGATATGATCTATCAACTCCCCATCTCCATAACAAAACAAACAAATATTTGTAAGATACATCCCCTTCTGCATTAGCACATCCATTGTAGATATATTCCCCAAGGAGGCTGTCCACATGAAAATTTGAACTTTTAAAGGAATCATATGATTCCAGATCTCCTTCCAAGGGATCCCTAGCACCCAAGAAGCGTCAAGAAGACCGTAACATGATTTAACAGTGAAGCTACCTCTAGAATTGGGCAACCATATTCTCTGATCATCCTGGTTCATATGAACAACAACCCTCAAAAGACTTTCCAACAAGTTGCAAATGGAAGGGGCTTCCCAATCATAAAGAGCTCACCTCAGGATCGAGAACCAGCTCACCTAATTCGAAATAACCTCCAAATAATCGGCAACTGAAGCCCCTTGATTGTTCGCAAAACAATAAATATCCAAAAAAACCTCCTTTAACTATTATCCCAACACCACCTATCCTCCCAAAAAAGAAATTTGTCCCCTTTACCACCGACTTCATAATCAACCCATTTTTTAAAAGAATCCAAATGCAGGACAATGCCTTTCCAAAGACTCCTTCCATAAGAGCCTCGAACTGCATTAGGATTTCAAGCATTTTGAACCTCATATTTTCTCTATTAGAAGGCACTTCCATAACCAATCCTCATTTGAACCCAACCTCCATTTTTTTTTTTTTTTTTATGAATAATGATTATATTAAAAAAGGGGAAAGGAAGGGGGGGACAAAAAGCGATGACCGAGAGGTTCAACAAAGAAAAAAAATTACAAGAGGCAGAACAAAAAAAACTAATCAGAATGGAATGTACATGAATGTCAATCTCTAGTAATATCATTGATAGAGATGTTGTCAAAATCCTTTAAATCCATGAGCCATGAAGCCACATCGAAGATGATGGAATCAATAAGCTAAGTACTAGATCTAGAAGAGCCTTCAAAGATCCTTCTATTACATTCTCTCCAAATGCCCCAACAAATGCCATGAAGAAGAGCAGCCTAGAAAATTTTCCCTCTAAATAGAGGATTGGGGACCAGCCATTGATAGATAAGATGAAGCAAACTAATCGGCATCACCCAAGAAGAGCGACATTCAAATCTCCCATTTACAAAGAAGAGCGACATTTGAATCTCCCGATTTTCACAATCCCAGCCCACCTTTAGCTTTTGGAGTGCAAACAACGTCCCACGCTACCAAGTGCATACTAGAGGACTCCTCTCCACCCTTCCAAAGGAACTCCCGCTGAAGCTTCTCAATCTTTTGGGCCACTGTCTTAGGCATATTAAGCAGAGACATAATGTGGATTGGAATATTAGCCATCGCTATCTTTATAAGAGTTAGCTTCCCTCCTTTAGAAAGATAATTCGCCTTCCAACCTGATAGCCTCTTTTGAATCGTTTCAAGAACCGGATTTCAGACATCCCGCCTTTTAAAAGAGGCACCCAACGGCAATCTAAGATAAGACAAAGGGAGCTTTCCAACCTTACAACCCATATCCGTTGCTAGCATGCCAATATTCAGGACCTTTTTTTATAAGCAAAATTTTCATTAAGAAAATAAGGGGATGAGCAATCCCCGAGATCAACAACCAAACAACATAAGCACTAGTTACATTTTAGAATATTAGCCCAACTTGGTTAGTATTACTAATAGAGAAGTCCCCTAAAGCTTTGTCCCCCAAACCCCAAAAACAAAACAAGTCCTTGGCTTTTCCATACACATTATAGGTCAGCTTCCTGTGACCTTCAAAAACTCTTTGATTATGCCAACCATAAAGACCAACAAATAGCCAGACACACCAGCTTCCAAAGGATCCTCCCTTTCTTAGGGAAATTCCAAATTTTCTAAACTAACAATAGCTCCCCAAAAGTGGTTGGCATAACCCAAGCAAGACCAACTTCTTTCAAAGCAAAACTCCATACTTCCCATGCATAGTGGCACTGGATGAAGATGTGGTTAATATTTTCAGCATCAGCTAGGCACAAGGGGCACCCATTCGGAAGGATCATCCCTCGGTGCTGCAACACATCTAAAGTGGGTAATCTACCTTTAGCCATGGTCCAAATAAAGAAAAGAACTTTTGAGGGAATATGGTGCTTCCAAATTCCTTCCCAAAGAGGGGATGTGATCCCATCATTAAATCAAGCCTCTGTAAAGGATTTCATAGAGAAGCACCCATCTTTAGAATGAAGCCAACGAATACCATCCTCCCCACCTTCCGAAACCCGAAATCTATTCACAATACCAAAGAGCGAGGAACATTTCATCCATTTCCCAATCGTTGAGGCTTCTTCTGACATTCACATTCCAAGCTTCAACTTCACATATTTAAACCCAGCAGTTCACAACTTTCACTTCCTTATCTCTTGCCAAATTAAAGATGTTTGACAATTCGATCATAAGGGGTCTAGTGGAGCACCAATTGTCTTTCCAAAACCTTGTTTGTTTACCCGAATCTACATCAATTCTAATGTTTGATTTGAACTCCTCCATTAGGTTCATAATTCCTTTATAGCAACTAGTACCATACAGGAGATTGGAGGTCTTCACTTCCCACTCATTAACCATCCCGTATTTGCTAATGATGATCTTTTGGCACATACTCTCATGATCATGAGCAAACCGCCAAAGCCATGTGGCAAGAAGAGCCTTATTCATCTCCCAAATTCTAGTAATCCCAAGACCACCTTTATTTTTTGGCCGGCATCTATCTCCTCAACTACAATCAAAGCACTTTTTTCCAAAATTCACCTTTAAGCCTGTAACAGCCTCAAAGCACCTCAAAATGCAACGCATGTATCTAATTTGCCTTTGAGAATTGGAACACAAGATTAACGTATCATCCGCAAACTAAAGATGAGACACAACCATATCACTTGCCCCCACTTGGAAACCTTCCAAATCCAACATACCCACCTTTCTTGTCATTTCAATCATTTTACTCAACACCTCAACCACAAGCAGGAAAAGTAGGGGGGAGATAGGGTCCCCTTGCCTTAAACCGCAAAAGCATCCAAAATAACCAGTCGGGACTTCGTTAATTAGAAGAGAAAAAGAAGTTAGGCCAACACATTTCTAGATCCAGTTACACCACTTCACACCAAATCCAAATCTCTGAAGCACATCCAAAAGGAAACCCCAACTAACATGATCATATGTTTTTTCCATATCCACCTTACATATGACCCCAGGAATCCCACTACGAATTATAGAATCAATACATTCATTTGCACAAAGAGCCCCATCCAGAATAGATCTTCCTTTCAAGAAAGCCCCTTGAGCTTAAGATATCACTAACGGAAGGGCCACCTTTTGTCTAGTTGCAAGACGTTTGGAAATGATCTTGTAAGTACTGCCCAACAAACTCACTAGATGAAAATCACCCAACTCCTCAGCTCCATCCATTTTAGGAATGAAGGAGATGTAGGTAGCATTGCTCCCTTTATCTAAGAAACAATTCTGAAAAGAAAAAAAAAATTCCTCCAAGACCCACATTAAATCCCCTTTCACCACCTCCAAACAACCTTTGTAGAATGCAATTGGGAACCCATCCAGGCCTAGGGCCTTATCTCCCTTTAGCTCCCAATCCCAGACAACAGTCTTCACCTCCTCAGAAAAAAGAAAAAAAAAAGCCTTTTCCAACCAAGCTGCATCATAATCTGAAATAGGGGGCAAAGAAAGCCCATCAATCGTAGGTCTTCTTGTACACATCTAAGAAAAGAGTTTTATATAATACTCCATCTTTGCACAGATATGCAAGTCCTTTAAAAAATAAGCATCCCCCACTTTCAAGTGTTCAATCGTATTCATGCCCGTCCTACAACTAGCCATTTTATGAAAGAACATAGTGTTGCCATCACCTTTTTTAAGCCACTGAACCCTGGATTTTTTTAGGTAAATAAATAATTGCATTGATCACTTGAAAAAATTACAATCACGTATATGTACATTGATCTGCATCATTTAAGATTGCATCTTTCAAAATCAGTGGAAAATCTATGGGATATAAATTTTAAAAAAAACCATTTGACCCATCAACCAAAGAGGCTAGAATATTCGCAGGTTTATTCGCCTCCCTCCAAACATAATGAATCTCATACTCTTCAAAATAAAAAAGAGTACTCTTTACCTTCTTCACTATACTCAACACCCTCCATGGAACTGGGCATTTGGCAGAGATAGCATCCACCCCCAACTTCGAGCCCATTGTGATATGAATCTTGCTATGCCCATATTGCAAAGCAAGGGATAAAACTCTATACAGCCCATGTAACCCTAGATTTTGGTTTCCACATAATCTCTTCCATTTCAATAACCTACCCATATTTGTCCTAGACAAATCACCCTAAGAAGCCTTTCCTCATCCGTAAAGCCTTCATACGCTTCCTTTTCAGCCCATTTCTTTATGTATTCTAAAGCCTTGGATTTCCTATCATCAATATTCTCGAACACTTATTTATTCCATTCTTAGGTTATCCCGGATACAGTTCAACTTTAACATGAAAATCTGACCCAGCGGCCGAGGAAAACTACAAGAATCCCACCAAGCCTTAATAGTCTCCTCAAAACTAGGAAGCTTCATCCACATCAATTGAAAATGAAAAGGCTTTGGCCCCGAGAATAACTCCCCACCCCACAGGAAAATGGGGAGATGATCTAAAACCGGCCTTGGAAGGGCTAGAGCCAGGACAGGCGAAAACATATCCTCCCACTCAGAAGAAATCAAGAATTTATCCAACTTGCTCATTGTCGGATCAGCCTAAAAGTTTAACCAAGTAAACCGGGGACCTACAATCAGAATGTCCAACAAACCCATTTTGTCCACGAAACATTCCATTCCCCTTGTCTTCCCGATACCCCTACGCTGGTCACCCACATACAAAACTTCATTAAAATCATCTCCAATACACCATGGTAAACTATGAGATCTGTTCACCCTTTCCAACTCCTCCAAGATAACACCAAGCACATTAGAATTAGTCACCATGGTAAACTATGAGATCTGTTCACCCCTTCCAACTCCTCCAAGATAACACCAAGCACATTAGAATTAGTCAGGCCATAGACTATTGATATCATCCAACACCTCGAGTCTCCTCTGAAATGGGCTATGAGAGACACTGAGAAAGCTCCCACCATGTTATCCACAGACTCCACACTAGATTTATCCCACTGAATGAGGATACCCCCTACCCTTCCCGAAGCTGGGAGAGAGCACCACCCTGTGTCCCGGAAATAGCTAATATCCTTCACCACCAAAGGAAGCATGATCTCTAGCTTAGTCTCCTGTAGTAAAACCACATCAGCTCTCTAAGCAATGCAAATAGCTCTCACCATGCGACAATTTTCTCTACTGTACAAGCCCCTAACATTCCATGATATAAAACTAATCTTCATTTGGAAACATCTCTAAACCCCCGAGTCTTCCACCAATCTATTCACTAAGAGCTCCCTTTTTTCATAAGAGATTCCACATTTAAGATTTTTGAGTTCCCTGAGAATTTTGCCCTTTTTCGCAACATCTTGTTGTTGCCTTCCTATTCCCTTATTCTGATTTTTTTCTAGGGCTGCAAAGAAGGCCCAAGCATTCTCCTCCATACCCTCAAACAACAACCCCACCACCCTACTCACCTCTTCCATATGTTCCATCACCCAGGAAGAAACCTTCACCACCGAAGTGACATCCATCTCCACGTTGGCCACTGCCCAACACTCAACCCCTCATACCCCAATTTTGCATTCTCCCCAATCTATTAGTTGAACTGTAGGCCAATCTCCACCTTGTCATTAGTCCCTTTACCATTGGCAGTCTCCATCCCACCATTGGTCATCCTCTCCTCCACCTCTTCAAGGTATATACCCACACCTACTAGAACCAGCATCAACGAGTTGAAATTACCATATCCTACCAATTGGTAGACCGAAGCACCCACAGGCCCAATCACCTTTATCTACATCTCCACTGCCCTGTTGTATTCCCACACCCTTCCATTTCCCACATCCTGACCCAAAAAGCCTTTGCCCCCAAGAGGAGGGGGGGTCAGAGGCATTGAACATACTTGGACAAAGAGGATCCACTGGTATCTCCCAAAATGCCGAACACCATTGTTTCTAAGGGCTTGGCGTAGGACCTCAATGTCACCACCTTCCAATCCTGTCTCTCTACCCCTTTCTAACGCATTCACCATAGTCTCCTCCATGAGGGTTCCATGCAACACTTCAACTCCATTTTCCAGCTCACCCAAAGCATCTCCACATCTGTCAGCTCTTGTTGGTGACCCATCAAAGCCCTAATCAAAAGCATTTGGCATCTTGTCCATCATGGAATCGAAATCTGATGATGTCCTTGTCATACCCACACCTCGGCGCTCCTTCAAACCCTGCGAATCTGAGTGCCACTCCTCGTCGCCGAGAGTCACTGCCTCCACAGCATCCCCATGAGAAGAGGAATCGACAATCGACTCGATATAATCCTTTCTCGAGATTGGAATTCCATAATTACCCCCACTTCACCAGATTCAGTGTTTCGGATCATTAACTTCGTCTCTCATCGACCAACGGTCCTTATCGCCAATTTCCTTCATTACCCCTAAACTTTCACCCTTTTCCATCCTTGTCCTTCGAACTTCAACCCAATGTGGAAAAGTCTTAACAGCCTCTCGCTTCATTTGCTCCTCCCTTAATGCCCCTTCCTTTCGTTTATCTTTATAAAAAAGGTTATTAGCCCTCACCTGAGCATCAAATTTCTCACTTGTACCCTTTATCGATTGGCTCTATTTTCCTTGATCAAAGCTCCCTTTGGTCCCATGGCTCCCAAAGAGCCTTCCCGAAGCTGACATTTGTTCCAATTAAAATTATCCCGGACCACTCCAACCCCATTTGAATTCAAAGATGGGGCTGTATTGTTCTCCAGGAGAACGGGATTCACAACGGACAAAAAAATTTTGCCAACCAATCCATTATCCAGCCATACCTCACCTTCAAGCTGACATAGCTCGTACACCCCTACACGTGTCGAAACACCCCGTCGTTGCCATCCTTCAGCCTCATTTCCGGTGACAAGGCAGCCATCGCTGTTGACTCCCTCACCGGAAAAAAACCCTCATCTACCTAGATTTTCACATAAAATTTAAACCATTGGTCGTCCCCATCACAACCCTTGTGATACGGCTTAGGGAACCTTTTCTTACCAGTATCCACATATTGCGATAAACCTCCCTGTCATCAAGAGATCAATTGAACCGCCCAAAACCCCCCCGCATGGTTCCCCGATTGCTTTTAACAAACCCAATGACCATAAATGGACTGGCAAACCTCTAACGGCCACCCACCTTGTGTTCTGCAGGGATGAAGTACACAAACCATTCATCCATGGCTGCCAGTGTCGGAAACAAAGGGTCGGGGAGTAATAATTTGCGTCTCCTCAGCTACCAGCAAGTCGACTTCCTTGATTGAGACCATAATTGCCACCACCGTAAACACCTCAAGAGGATGCATAAGAGGCTTCCTCCACTTTTTCAGGAAAATAGCCATTAACCGTTCCCATTGCTCCCACTGCATCTCTTCATTGACTCTCGTGACAACAACGGCCATTTTCCATTTTTCCTCAAAGCCACTCAGGTCATTGTAGATGGTGCGAATCCAGTACTTAGGGTGAGGTCGATTTGTCCTTTTACGGTTTGTGCTTTTCTTTTTCTATGGTGTATTAGTTGGGGACCCTCATCCTCTTTTTATTATGCATCTCTTTTCTCTTATCACAATAATAATAATAATTATTATTATTATTATAGTTTTTTTCAAATTTTATATGGGCAGCTTTACAATCTCAAATATGTCCTCAGTTTTTATATGCACCATTTAATTTCTTTTTTTAATTCCAACCAGTTGTTTATAGTAACATAATGATTCAAGCTTGTTTATCATTTCCTAAAATAGCAATGCATGTTTCATAATGCTGTCTAATTTTCCAAAATATAATTTCTAAACAAGTTTCCATATGTTTTTAGAACATGTTTTCATTTTCAGAGGAAGCAAATCCTCATCCAGCACCACCATTTTAAACCTTGTGGCAATCATCATGTCTGAAGCATATGATGAACAAACAGCACCATCTCCCAACAACACGCTATAATGTGAACATATAATGAAAAAAAAAAAAAACTCAATAGAGATGAAATTTAAAATTTGACATCATAGCATTCAGAAATAATGGACCTAACAACATCATGCAATCATCTGAATGGAAAACAAGGAGAGTGCTTACAGCTCTCTACATTTGTAACTTACAATGCCACAAAACAGGACATATCTTCCAGCAGAAGCTTGACGATGTCATTAATAAAGTACAGAAATAAATAAATAAACAAAATTTAAAAGCTACTTCTAGTATCAGCCAAAAGACAGTCCTCAAAGGTTCAGATACTACAAATTGGCTGTAACTTTCATTATAAACTTTTTCCTCTCACTATCGAATAGTCAGTCATTTTCTAAAATAACACTGTATTTTTCATGATGCTTCCTACTTTCCAAAAATTTATCACAAGTTTCTGCACCATGTTTTCATTTTCAGAGGCGCCAAATCCTTGCCCAACACCAACATTCTAAACCTAGTGGAAAGCATCATGCACAAAGATGAACAAGAATTACCATATCCCAAGAACATGATGTGATATGTTGAGAGAAACTCAATAGATGTGAAATAGAAATAGAATATCACAAGATGCAGAAACGATACACCTAAGAACATCAACATAATCACCTGAATGTAACACATGGAAAAGCTTACAGCCTCCCACATTTATAACTTATAAACCTAAAAAACAGTATGTATCATTTGGCAGAAGCTTGATAAATACCTTAATGATATTAGTAAAATAAATAAAAAGAACCAAATATAAGAGCCACTTCAAGTGTTCAGATACTACCAAACCCAAGTGACTTGTTGAAGGTTTTTTTTTTTTTTTTTTGAGAGGAAATGATATCATTTATTATAAATGAATAAGGCAAAAACAGTAAAGCATACAAAAGATAAGGATCACCGGGAAGGTGATAACCACATATAACAAAAATAAAACTACCCACAATCACTCAAAACTTATAATTCCTCACTCCATATTGTATACC
>JAOXJP010259570.1:0-21147 GCA_025762735.1 Platanus orientalis | reverse complement strand
TACGTATACTATCATGCCTTGATGACTGCCCTGGATATTCCTACTAGATGACCATGCTAGACTACAAACATCTCATTGCATCGCGCTACAATATCGTCCTATATCACTTGAGCATGCAATATTGCCTAACCTTCTTGCCACCTAGTTCAAATCCATTGCCTGTAGTTGATTAAAGAGAATTTGCTATCTGGGTTGGTAATGAAAATCATTTCATTCAAGTATTTGTTATTACCCATTCCATTATGTTGTTATTCTAATAGTTTTGAACATTATGTAATGTTATCATATTTTTGTAGGTCTTCTTATCGTCGGGTCATCCTATTCTACCTATAACGACGAACTAGTATCGGTATTGATATGTGAGTGCAACATGATGGGAGCTTTCAACATATCAACCCCTGATACAAGAATTTAGAGGCATTATCAGTTCACATGTAGCCATGTAAGAGACGATAGATTTAGACGATTGATGTATTCAGTGATGAGATATATTATATTTTTTATAATATAGATATTTTGTATTCAGTGAGGGTTTGTATTGTATTAATGTATATTTTAGTTTTTTTAATAAAATTTTCATTATTCATGAAAAAAATTATTTCATAGAACGATTAGATGATAAATAAAACTGACTCATAAATCATATCAATGGAATATAATATTCCAACATAAATAGGGTCATCTCCTATACAAACATAATGTCTCTTTATAAAATAAAATAAAAATACATGTCATCTCTCTCCTCTCTATGGTATATTCCTATGGCACTTGTGAAAGAATGTGATGGCAGTGCAGCCACTGGAGTAGTGGGAGCATTGGGTGAACCGGGAGCATCGAGGGCATATGCTAAATCGATATGAATTTTCTTAAACATGTGCTGAATATAATGAAGAGTATCGTACATGTCCGCTAGACTTGCATCGAGACCACGTGCGACGATAGGCCATATAAGGCCTAATGCACTCCCAACATGTTCCTGTATTCAAACAGTGAATGCACATGCATAAGATTAATGCTTATTAAAGTGAAAAAAATAAATAATAACAAGATACGAGTGAATGAAATGAGATGCCTGATAAGCTGACACCGAGGGTGTGCTACTTTGGGATGAGGGCTGCCTTGCATAGGTGGATCGATGCTTGGGATTCTACATGGACAGCTGAAACACAGGTGCATATCACTCCATGTAATCCAGGTACACTCCCTAAAATAAGAAACTGGCATGGATCAATCCATTGCGTATAGCACATGGCTACTCCACATTTGCCAAATCTGATCAATATAAACATAGTCTACCCACTACTGCATAGATACGACACCAACATACTAGACCCGACTAAATTGCCTTAGCACCCTGTCTGGATGATAAGGCTCTACAACATCAAGTCACATTAGCATGTCATGGTAGAATGCAATATCGGGAAATGGATGATGGGCTCGATAATCCGCATATGGTGTCCAGTTCACCTGTAAAAATAAGTGAAAATGATCGACAATTAAGTAATCAAGTTAATAGTTAAATCCACATAATTTAAGTAAAAATATATGTAACTTAAGTAAGAAAATGTAAGTTTAATGTATTACCTCATTGACTCCTAATACGTCAATAGCCTCTCGAAAAACCTACAGATTGTCCCCAAGCGGCCCAGTCTCTCTTCAAGGATTACATCAGTACACCCACGGCTTGTACCCTCCATAGTATATATTACAACGAGGTGCGAAGTAGGGATAATGCTCATATATCCACCCCTCAAGCAGTGTAATGTACCATGCCAACTGTTGAACACTAGCCCTACTCATAGTTCTTAGCTAGCGATATAGGTAGGCTAGGAATGCAGCACCCCATGCGTAATCATACACTATCCCCATATCGCTCAATAGCCTCAGATAAGTCATAGGAACCTATGTGACAGATTTATCGCAAAATAGAGTATAACCCAATAAAAACAAGTATGCTTTAGTTGCACACTCAATCTCATCCCCATCATTGTAGTCAATAATATGCCCAAACAAATCCCTCAACCACTCCATCTGGACAGACTGACCCTAAGCACATGCAATCTCATCCACCTTTTGCTCGTGTGAGACTTTCAGCTCTCTAACCAATAGGGTGATCACCTCCCTGTCTGATACCCTCTCAATGGGTAAAGAGACATACCTACCAGTGACAAGAATCCCCAAGAGAGTCAAGACATCGTGCAGTGTAATGGTCATCTCCCCAAAAGGCATATGAAAAGTATTGGTCTCTAGATACCATCTTTTCACAAATGCTGACACCACTACCTTATTAATGAATTGGTAGGATGCTGAAATCAACGGAGAAAGGCCAGATGCAGTAATCATTTCTCTAAGAATCTCGTTCTATACATTTGGATCCTCTACTACCCACCCTTTTATTTTCTGTGTGTGGGATAAGAATTTTAGAGGTTCCCTCTCTTGTAGTAAAAAACAAAAAATATTAATAAAAGTAATAAATATAAAATCAGAAATTATCGATATGTAATAAAAGTAATAAATAAAAACAAACAATATGTAATACATGTTGCTGCCAGATTGCCACAACAATGTGTCCCGAAGCTCATTTGCAAGGGTCTTCTGGAGCTCTAAGAAGGCTTGAAGATTCTTTAGTCTATGCATAGTTTTCATCATACAAATACTATTGTGTCTCGTCAATGTAACTCAAAGATACTGATTGTTCGGTGGCTACTATTGACGTTTAGCCAATGCGATGCCTCCTGCCAATGCAGTCGGTCGAGTATAGGTACGAGAGGTGCCAACATCCATATTTGTCATATAACATATTCATACATCAGTTGATAATACCAATTTTTTTAAAATTATTTTTCAGACAAATGTCTTGACAAATTTTTCTTACTTTTTAAAAAAAAAAATTCCTGAATAGGGTGTTCGGCCACATAGGGCCAAACTATAACACCTTGCATCCCATATTGCAAGTAAAGTTTTAGTAGATATGGTTAACCCAGGTGAGGAGCCCAAGACTGATATAGGATCCATTGTGGTGGGTAATTTAAAACTCAATTTGAGTGCCTAACTAGATAATTATGTTGCCTACATACATTGAGGAAGAAATCAAATTAAAAAGAACATAAAATGCCTAAAATGTCAGATTATGACATTTTGGAGTGCTCCAAAAAATTTAGAGTGCTCGAAAAGTTTTGGAGCACTCTAGAATCTGAAGGGTTCTTTGGAGTGCATTTGGAGCACTTGAAAAAATTTTAGAGCGCTCCAAACTCGAAAATTTGGAAACAATTATTTAGGTCTGAAATGTCCTTTTAGCCTACCCTTGTGCGTGAGAAACCTTATGTGGCAAGGTTTAACCTAAACAAAATACTCCATGTAGGTCATTTAGAGGGATTTGAACATAGAGGAAAATGGTTAGAGAGGTTTGGGAGAGAAGAATGAAGTTTTTCCCCAAATTGGGTAAGTTCCTCCTCCAACCTTGAAGATATGTTAGAGTAGGCATTTTTCTTCCTAGATCTAACCTAAGAAAGTCTAGATTCATATTTATTTACCTTAATTTATTATGTATATTCTAACCATGAACACCTTTGTTTGCTTTTAGAGGAAAGAGGATTTGGCAAGGGCAAGAGGATTTTAGAGGAGATTCCACCTCAAGAGGAGTAAAAGCTTTGAGTGAGTGAATATGCATTTTATGCTCAGTTTCCTTTCCTACTATCTTAGATTTGTACAAAATAATCTTAGATTTGGTGGTTTTACATCTATTCCTTATGAGATTAATTTTTTATGTGTGTAGAACCTTGGTTTCATGGATTGTGTGAGTTGAATATGTTGTTTATGCTACACTTTTCCTCTTAGGTTTATAGTAATGTGATTCCTATTTTATGTTTGTAAATATTTATTGATTAATCGCAATGAAAATTGGTTGGGTGAATGGTTGGGCTCTATATGCATGATTTTCCTCTTCCTAGGAACTTGGATTTGTTGAGGATGATCTTTGCTTTGGTGAATCTATATTCAAACCCCATGAGAATGTTGATTTCCTTATGTGGATTCTAGATCATTTAATGTCAGCATGATTGAAGGATGTTTTTACCTTATAATGTGTCATTAGAATTTAGAGCTAGCCCTACGATAGTTGTGTTCTATTTCCTTGAGTTTAGTGATCTCTAATATTGCTGGAAAGTTTATGGAGTTGGGTTTATATGATTTGGAGTAAGTAGAAAGTTCCTTGAGGTGAATCTATGTTTATTTCCTTAATTTCTCTTGAAACCCCCTCCAAATACTTTCTCCCCCACCTATTTGATGAAATAACAAATGATTTGTTCTCCATGATTTGGGTATCTTTATGATACCTATTAACTTTCCATGTTAGTCCATTACTCTCTTGGTATATTTCATTTGATTCATGTTAAGCTCTGATGAGTTGTATTAATTCTATTGATCCTCATGTTGCTACATCACTCTTTATATCATGCAATAACTCTTAGTGGTATGTGCATGTTATCGTTGACATGGTTTAATCTAGGATTTTTGTGAGACACTTTACTTGAGATTTTTACATGAGTTTTTAAAGGACTTGAGATATTTGTTTTTTAACCTATATTGACTTTATGATAAAATGATTTTACATCCATGAGCATCCCTTATGCTCTTAGTTATGAGATAAACACATTTACTCACATATTGGCATTTGACCAATTTTTATGTGATTTACTACTTCATTATTTGAGACTCCTTATAAGATAGAATATGTAGATATTTTTACAAATGGTATACTTATGTAGTGTCTACATTACTTTATAAAAGTATATGTTTGATTTATCACTACTTTAACCTATGGATTTGTTTGACATCTTTATCTTGAGAAGTTTTAGAAGACTACCCTAGTCTAGGGGAATAATATGAGACTATCATTTATCTAGGGAAATGATATGACACTACCCTTTGTCCGGATGAATGATATGTGACTACCCTTTATCTGGGGGAATAATATGAGACTACCTTTTTATCTGAGAGAGTGATATGAGACTAATATGAGTTTTTATGACTATAGGTATCCAATCACTGGGTCACATTAATAGGTGAAGACAACTCTAATGGCCCAACATATGTGATGTGATGTACTATGTCAGAGACTCTTATTCAGGTTATGTGATATACTTTGTCGAAGACCTTTTATGGTTTATATATATGATATGCTTTATCAGAGACCTTACATGATTTATGTGATTTACGTTGTTGGAGACATTTTAAGGTTTATATATATGATATGTTTTGTTGGAGACCTTACATGGTTTTTCTGATTTGCTTTGTCAAAGATCTTTTATGATTTATATATATGATATGCTTTGTTGGAGAACTTACATGATTTATGTGATTTGTTTTGTCGAAGACCTTTCATGGTTTATTTACACTTAGATACATTATATGTGATGAGACATTGTTGTCATTTGCATGTGACACATATATTACTTTAGCATGTGCATATAGTACTTAGCATGTAGCATATGCAAGATTTATCTTAATCTACTTTTGATATTTTTATGGTTATCTTGTGACATGTGCGTTCTTGAATCATAGTAGGGATATATGTTTAGTAAACTTGATGTACTCTCATTCTTGTTTTGATTTCTTAGTTATCTTAATCCTTCCTATTTGCTTCTGTGATTACCTTTAATCTCCTTTAGTATTGTATAAACTGCATACCCTCTTGCTAAGCCAGTTAGGCATACCCCAATTGACACCACCGATAGATGTATAGGTGTACAAGTTGGAATACGCCTTAGGACGAAATGAAGATAGTGAGAGATTGGGCATCTAACCCAAACATTACACTTTAGTTTTGATTTCAGTTTCTAGTTTACTTTCAAACGAGTGATGTATATTTTTATTACGTTGATTATGCCCGTGGAGGCTTTAGATTATACACACTTTGTGGACAGGTTGAGGCTCCTTTTAATTTTGGATAGTCATGATGATATTACTATTTCCGCTACACTGGATTTTAGATTACCATTGTTATTATTATTCCACTGCAATGTGATTATTATTTTCAATGGACGTGAAATGATATACAAATAAATTTATATGAAAAATGATATGTGAGTAGGTAAGAAGGTTGATGATCCATTCTAAATTCGTTGGTCTCTTCGTTATGAGAAACAGATATAAGGCAGGTCATTCCCATGTCATGGATCCGAACCCGGCCCATCTCACAGCCCGCAGATTTGGGTTGTGACATGAACAAAGGTTTTCTGTTCGGACCTGAAGGGTGAACAGAAGGCCTCTGTTTAGACTAGAACAAATAGTTCCATAAAAAATAAAATTAAAACCCCAAAAAATTGAAAAACTTGAAAAAACTTGTAAAAGGCTTGAAAACATATGCATCATTGCAATTTTGTAGCATCAAATCATGAAAAGAAACGAATTTTGCAAAGATGTTTACAAAACTTACATAGATTTAGGTTTTTTTTTTCCTAAGCTTGTTTTTTAGCCCTTTCTTTGCACTGATCTGGCTTTTCTATGCACTGATCCACCAGGGTGTTTTTTCCATAGCCGCCACTGCGATCTCCTCCACCCCCACCCTTTTTTCTTTTCACACCCCTCTCATCCCTAAATACCCCTCTTATTTTCTAACTACACCCCCTCTCACCCCAATCACCCCTTTCTCTCCTTATTTTCACTGTTTGCGCAACACACATCTATTGGTAAATACATATAAGTATTTTGCCACATTACTAAAACAATAGGGCTGCAAGTTGGGCTAGGATGGGCCAGACCAATATCAACCCATAGTTTTAATCTATCATTAGGGCTGTCAATTCGGCTGGGTTGGACCAGCCAAGGCTAGCAAGAACTCAGCCCAATGTATGATAGAAGGGTCCAAGCTCAGCCTGATACAATCAGCCTAAACTTGGTCTATTATAAAACAATAAGCTTTAGGCCGAGTTCGGTTGAAACTGTACCTTGAATTGACAAATGGTATGTATAGGGTTAAAATTTTCAAATGCATTCATTAAAATTAAAAAAGAAAAAGAAAAAGTGTCTAAAAGAACATATCAAAGTCTTTTTTTTGTAAAGAGGGACATGACAGCTTGTAATTTAACAGTAGATAAGGCCCTAAACAGAGCGGAATGGCGGAACAAGATTCGTGTAGCCAACCCCAAATAGTTGGGATAAGGCTGTTTGTTGTTGTTGTTGTATGCCTAGCTTCGGCTATGCTATTCCAGGTTGAAAATAAAATATGCTTACAATTTTCTACTCATGATAGGGTTCATTTGGTCAATTGTAGCAACCATGTTTCTCCAAGATTCAAAAATGACAGAGAGTTGTAGCAGAGTTTCTATTTGTTTTACAAGTATTATGATTGTGTATGTTACAGTTTTCAAAAGTATTATTAGGTATCAACACTCTCACTTTTCATAAATCCAACTAGGAAGATTAGTTTATCTTGTACATAACTAACAGTTTGTAAATTTCCTATACTGCATTTCTTTATGATAGAAGTATAGATTAGATAGGTAACAATAATTAATTTGTATGTTAGTAATATTTAGATACTTATTTTCTTTCTTTTTCTTCATGACGAAAGTTGTATATTTGTTTCCAGAAAGAAGAGGAAGAAGCAACAGAAGATTGGCTAAGGAAAGCAGCAACTGCCTTGCTCACTAGTGGCAACAAAAGATTCTTGGCTGCTCTTTCAAAGTCCTTAGCCCATGGCATCCCATGTTTGGCTCGGGCAAGCCTGGTCACGGTTGCATGGTTGAGCAGCTTGATCCCCTCAATCCAAGATGCAGGCCTTCAGACCTTCACATGCTCAATTCTATTGCCTCAATTGCTAGAAACCTTGAATTTTGACAGAGCACTCGAGGAGAGGGTGCTTGCCTCACTTTCGTTACTGAGTCTCATCAAGAATTCAGGTACAGTTTTTCCAGATTTTCCTTCATGGCAGGGAAGAAATATTTATAATACATTTATTGTCCTAAAATGAAAGATTGATTTTTAAGGTTTGTAATCACATCATGTAATCATTGGCCGTTTCAAGGGAAAATAGAATTAACAAAATATATATATCTACACCCTGTGCCATGAAAGTGCAGGGATGTTAATGATTCAAAATCTTGTGGTGTTTGGATGGAGTCACACTTCATGTCAATAAGCAATCCTTCTGTAAATGGGTTTACATTTGATGTTTAAATCAGTAGATGGCTGTGCCTCCAACCAACACCCATCCTCCAACCTCCAGAATTCCTAATGTGCCATCTAAGATGCAATACACACACACACTTCAGAATCAGTACAGTAAACTAGTGATGTTAACTCGTGTACAATCCTCTTCTCACAACTTCAGTGTTTCTTGTTCAATTTTACAGAATGTCTCTCTGTGGTTTCACGGTTGGATAAAGAGTTAATGGGCCCTCTCCGGAACCTCACCCTTGTGACATGGACAGCTAAAGAGCTTCTTTCGGTTGCTACAAACAGTTCAACCCATCCACAACCTGAGCTAAAAGTCATACCCTGTTAAAGAGATATGCATAGAGACTTAGGATTGTTAGTTTCTTTGATGATGGCCATATTGGTGGGGTTCAAAATTGTTGAAACAACATGGTTTGTTTTAGCCATTTCTTGAGAATATGTTGAGATGTGTTGGTTAACTAGGGAGGTTAGTTTTCTTAATAAAAAGATGTATAGGCAAATGTATCTCATAGTCTATAGGTTTGGATAGCTGCTTTTTATTTTCTTTCTGTATTTTTTTTTTTTTCTCTTTTTTTTCTTCCTAGTGTAAAGTTAAGGTTGTTTTTGTGAGTGGAATATATTTGCTTCCCCAATGATGAAAGAACTGATGTATTAACTCGTGTCCATAGATCCCTTATGAGCCCATTCTTGTGTTCTCCCTCATTTGAGAGAAGATATGATGGTTAGGGCTGTAAATGGATTAGATTCATATCACCTTGAATCCGGTTTCAAATTCGACAAATAAACTAGGACTAGAATTTGAACCTCAGATTTTATAAATATATCCTTTTCCCCAGTGTTTTTTAGTGAAAAGATCATTAGAATCAATGTTAAATGCCACGTGCAGGTTTCAAACCTGTCCTTCAACTAACCTAACTCTCAAACTAAATGAGCTAATAGAGAATCATAAATATCTATACATATAAAAATAGGGACAGTTTTGCTAGATGAATAGTGCAGTGAATTGATTTAGAATACTCAATAATGTTTCTACATGGCAGCTCAGGTGGTGGCTGGAAAGGTTCCACATCTTTGGCATGTCGCCTTCATGTGGTAAGTTTCAGCTCAACAGCTCCCCACCACTTGTCAAAAGAAAGCACTGGTGTCTGGATGTTTTTTCTTTCAAACTAAAATTTGAAACTCTTAACAACTTGCAGTAAGGAAAAGTCCAATATACAGTGCTTTATACAGCTATTGTGGACTAGAACACTGACATGTGATCAAGTCAAAGGGGTTATCTATGGAGGGATGGTTTGGATTGGCCACATCATCCTCCACATGGCTAAACGACAGAAATCATCCAGCAAAGGATACAGACAAGTCATCAAGAAAACCTTTCCAAAATAAGTTGTTATTTTCAGTTTTCCCTTTTTTTCTTTTTTCTTTTTTTTCATACCTTAACCAACTATTGTATTTCCAGTAGGAAAAACATCCCTTCCACTTTGGGCCTGAAATCCTCTATGCCACCCCCCTTGTGAGCCACTCAATGGATATCAGCCCTCCACTTTGAAGACAGCTTCATAAAACGGAAAGGTAGTTTTGTCCGATGCAAATTCAAAAAAGTAAATAGGGGAAAGAAGACAAAGTGTGGAAATAGTATTTCCATTGAAACTCTAGATTAGTAGTGAAAGCACCATAAAAGGGTTAATTATTTTGTCACAATGTGAGCTACCTATTGGTTCCATTATCACCCCCCCCCCACCCTTAATTTTCTTTTCGTGCACGTGTGCAAGCAAGCGCACACGTGTGCATGTGCAAATACTTTCCAAAATATAATAATTGTAATCCTGTTATTTAATACCATAAAAACTTTCACTATTGTTGTACTTTCTTTACAGTACAGTAATGGAAAAAGTGGTTCCACTGAGAGAACGGAAAAAAAAAAAAACCATAATAGTGATAGGTATAAACGGTCATTAATGTCCATCAACAATACTCCTGTATTTGGACTATCTTTGATTTTGTTAGTTTAATTGGTTCAAAATTCAAACAAAAAGCAAATTATACCCAGTTATCCTTGTAGAAAGCCTAGTAATTTGCATATAAAACAGCATATTGAAGAGAATCAGTGTGGCAACCATATGAAGCTTCTGCACTGCATGAGTTGATTAGAACAACCCCAACAGACTGCAAATAACAAAATAGCCAAATGCCATGAAACCTGAAATTTCCACTGGATGGAACCACCAGATCTTTGTTTTGAACCAAAAGGAGGACAACCCCAATCACAATGAAAACTGGGGCCCACTTTCGAATTAGATCTTGCAATTGAGGACATAGAACTGGAGAAGAAGCAGTTTCAGCTATATCTACCAGAGTCTTAACTTTTGCCATAAGATTCAAGTTGATTGTGAATCATTCTAAGAGTTCCAAGACAAAAGGTATAAGTTTGGATTAAAAACCAACCTGTCATGCCCCAAAATTCATACACAAATCAAAGTCCATATGCATATACGCGGTATCACCAATTCCGGAGTGTGACATTTGGGGTGGGGTTTTCATCTTCTTATTTTTTTTTAGTTTCCTCATATATTTTTTTCTACTTATTACATACATAATCATCTGGATTAAACATCCACAATTAACCAATTAACATTGCAGCGGAAACTTAACAACAATAATAACATCAAACTCAAATGCAGCGGAAACATAATCAATATAACACACTAAAAAATGCAGCGAAATAATCTCATAATCTCCAACTATAACAAGTCAATAAATGTCCATCTAAACATCATCACCATCCACGTCAGTCTACATAATATCCATGTCTCATCAATTAGAAATAGCAAAGAATACTAAATTGAGAATCAAAAGAAACCTCTATTTTAGGTGCATAATGTTCTGAAAATAAATGGAAAGCAAGGATAGTAAGAGACTAGATTCTCTTGCCCTCAAGAATCTCTTCTCAGGCCAAACCTGCAAAAAAGTACACAGAACAAACCTCATGTAAAAATGTTTTACAAAACATGAATAAGCTATAAAACACGTGAGAGAACATACAAAATGTCCTACGGAGTAAATTAATCTATGCACAAGTACAACTCAATAATCAACCATAACTTGTAAAGCATCAAGGTCAAATAAAAAATGTCCAACAAACGAAAGTCAACTCAAATAAGAGATCACAAATGAGACGTATAGTATATAGCTAATAAAGGCAAAATGCATGATGTGCAATGCAAATGTTTACTTCAAAATACTTAATTATAAGTAGGTTTTAGCTTTTTTGGAATAGATTGTCTTAACCAATAGATTTCAAAACAAATGCATAATCAAAAGAAACCTGACAAAGTCTTCAAACTCATATAACCCATGGAGAGTCTCCAAAACGAAACTCATCGAATCAAATCAAATCTAACTAGATTAGATCACATAAAAGCAAATTAAATCAATCAACCCATGTAGGGTCTTTAAAACTAAATCTTGTCAAATTACATCAAATCAAAGCAATCAACCCATGTAGATTCTCTGAAACCAAATCACATCATTCAACCCATGTAAGGTCTCTGCTTGCCCAAAGGCCAACTCCTGTGGGGTTTACGGATATTTATAGCCCGTAAAAATCCCCTAGGGCATCAAGGGTCCTCACTATACTGTATCTCCAATGGCAGGGCCTGTAACCCACAAAAATCTCCTAAGGCATCAAGGGTGCTCATTGTATTGTATCCCCAATGGCAAGGTTTGTAACCCGCAAAAATCCCTCAGGGTATCAAGGGTGGTATGCTAAAATTCCCCTAGACAAGAGTATAGCCCTCAAAAATCCCCCAATGTATCAAGGGTCCAAAACCAAATCCATGTGTCCAAAATGATATATCAAAACCAATGCTTATATAGACTAATATACTACCATATAAATAATGCTAAGCGAACAGTGTTCAGGCAAACCAAATTCATTTATGAGATTAAACTATTGCGTCAAATACATTTTTTGAAACCAAAACAACAGTGTAGGCTCATGTCCAAAACCGAAACAAATCAAAAGAGTCAAAATCTAAATAAGGCATATGAATTCTAAAGCTCTAACATCAAACTTGTAAGATCAAACACAAATTGACATAATTTTTTTGAGCATTATAAAGGCATCAATATAATCAATAAGTGTGTAATCATACAAGTGTGAAATTAAAGTCATAATCATAAAATTATCACATAACTTTGACATTCCCATTGGTTTCACAAGGATCAAACTCCCATACTTCTAATTATAAAGAAAAGACTTAGAAATTTGATGATTCCATAATATTTGAGCAAAGAAATGAATAGATCTCAATGAAACACAACCAAATTGAAGTAGATCTAATAATTCACTCATAGAATTCAAATCTCCATATGATCAAGTGAAATTACCGAAGCAAATGATAGGAAAATGAAATGAATGCTCCAATAGGATATGTAAATCATCAAACTTTATATATCTATTGAATCAATGATGTAAAACTGAAATTTCTTACACAATGAGGAATATCAATGAAGAAGATGACTCAAAAGCAAAGGATTAGGACACTAAGTGTGAAAACTCGCTTAATTCTTTATAGATCTAATGATTAAGTGATAGGAAACTAAGATTCCATACAAAAATGAAGGATAACAATGAAGAAGATGATAGAAAACAAAGGGAGTACCACATTAAGTTTGTAAAGTCACTCAAATCCTCATAAATCTAAGAATCAAGTGATGAAAACTCATCAACACCTCATAGATTCAACAATCAATTCATAGAAAACTAGGAATTCATCCAAATTGAAGAACCATGAACAAAATGACAAGAATTCAAAAGGAGTAATACATCATGTATGAAAACTCACAATTCTTGATTCTTCTTTAATTAATCTCCAAGGTCTTGTACAATCTCCTTCCCTTTGACTCATTTCTCTGAAATTCAACCATTAAAGAGATCATCAAATATTTATATATCATAATTAATGAAGCTTTTGAATCTCTAGATCTAAGGTTATGGGAACTTACCAAGCTCTTAGAGAAAAAAACTCTCCTCATTTCTCCCAAATCTTCCAATTCTCTCACACTCTTCCTTCATATGTTCTAAATAGTCTAATAGACCCAAATAAGGTCATAGATTAGTTATATTTTGTCACAAATGAGCCAGATGTGTGAGGGTCAAATCAAAAAAAAACCACGTAATTTCTATATATAATTTTTTTCCAGAATTTCCAGCCCTAACCGGTCAGGGGGTTGGAGACTTGTCAGGCCCTGACAGGTCAAAGGGTTAGAGACCTACCAGGCCTTGACCGGGAGGTTTGGAGACTGGTCATGAAAAAACCTGAAGGCTTAAACCCATCCTCTTGACATGTCATAAGGGGTGTGTTTTGAATTTTTAGTACAGACACGTCACAAAAAATGGTTATAACTTTATCTAGAAAACTATGAATTATGCACAATTTGAGGTGTTGGATAGTAGACTTGTATATCTTTCCAATGATGTATGGTTTGTACTCAGATTGTCTCAGGATTGGTACAGGTTAGCTTGTAAAGTTATCCTAATAACACGTTTGGGACGACTTTAGAACTTGAAAAGTTTGGGACTTAACTTTGTTTTTCCCACTTCTAATTCATTCTATTCGATCCCAGACAACACAAATGACTTCCTAAAAATTTTGAAAGATAATTTTACCCTTACACATGCTTAATTACATTTTTACCCTTCTAATGCATTGTGGGTATTTCACTACGTGTCACAACATCATATTTCTTCATTTTTCATTTTCACAATATGATTTATGTATGATCTAACATAATTTGTGTGTATTTCTATTTATCTAAATAAAATTTTACATAATTTATAGCATGTTTAGAAGCCACATGTAATGTAATCATTTCATTTTAAATTCTTAAGGCATTTGTAGCCATGAGGTGATGGTTCATAATGAGCTCATTCAAATTTATATTGATTTATTAACTAAAATTAGAAATGAAGTCATCTTAGGTTTTTCTGTATATTGAAATGATTTAAGTTATCAAGTACAAATCACCGCAAATTTGAATGAGTTTATTTTGCACCATCCCCTTGTGGCTACAAAAGTTGTCATGTCCCGAAATCCGCACACAAAAATCAGAGTATAAGTATAGAAAAAACACATGCGTGGCGTCACAGATCTCGGAGTGTGACGCTCTTTTCTTACGAAAGGATTCCTTATCTTAAATTGTAGCATATATTTTTGTCATTCTTTTATCCAATTAAATATCCTCAATTACCATATGATATTCGCAGCAGAAGCATAACTATAAAGTGATATCCATCGTCATCGAGTACAGCAAAATATACAAACAAAGATTTTAACTTCGCAGCGGATTATAACTAGTAATCTCTATATATCCATATCAAATAAACTACTAATCTCGAACCATCCAACTAAACATGTCCATGAGTATTTAAATAGTAGCATTAAAAGGCCATCCAACTAGCTACATAAAATCCACCTCAACATACTAGAAACTATTAGATAACTAAATAAAATCATGTCTTCAAGTAAACCATGTCTCATACATGAATGTGTTAAAAATAAAACTAAATAGAAAACAAATAAAAGAGACGATTCACTCATTCCAATGAGCTAACTCTAAGAATGAAGCTGCAAGAAAGCACGTACTAAGAACGCTATCTGAAATGGTGTCAAAAACATGGATAAGCTATAAAGCCCGTGAGAGAACATACATAATATCATATGGAGTAAATCGAGTACGCATGAGTATGACTCAATACTAAATCAGAACATGCATAATATATATGAATCAAACTAGCTAGAACAATGATCAATATCTAATAAAGGTGTCATAAGTACTAATGTCAAATCAAACAGAAGTCCATAAATGAAATAAATAATGTGTAGCTCATAAGAAAAGTACAACATACAATTTGAATGCTTACTACAAAATACTCATGCATAAGTAGGCATTAGCACCTCCCAAATAAGCTGCATTAGCTAATAAATATCAAAATCAAATGAATGCTCATGGAAGCCCAATGCAACCCTCAAACTCGATAACCCATGAAGGGTTCCTAACAAAACACACGTCAGGTCAAACCAAATCAAATCAACCCAAGTAGAAATCAAATCTTGTCAAAACACCTCGTACCAAATCCAACGGATTAGCCCACATAGGGCCTCTAACAAATCTGAAATCATATAACCAATGTAGGGTCTCTGACAAAACTAAAATCTCATACATAATGGTGGGCAACTAGCGCCGTCTCCACCTATTAGTGTGACCCGGTGATTGGGTACCAAAGAGGGGTCATAAAACCGTTATAGCCAACAAAAATCCCTTAAGAAATCAAGGGTGGTTTGCTAAAATTTTCCCGGACAAGGATGAAGTGGTCCACTAAAGTTTCCCCAAACAAGGATAATATGCTCCGCTAAAATTTCCCCGAACAAGGATGAAGTGGTCCATTAAAATTTGTCTAAAAAGGATGATCCATTAAAATTCCCTAGGATAAAGGTTTCCAACGAGTGGGTCTAGTCCGCTAACATTTCCCCAAACAAGGATAGGTGGGCAACTAGTTCCATCTTCACCTATTGATGAGTCCTGGTGATTGGGTCTAATCCGCTAAAAATCCCCCGAACAAGAGTTGGTGGGCAACTAGTGTCGTCTTCACCTATTAATGAAGACCGGTGATTAGGTCTAAAGTCAAATCCTTAGATATGAAACGGTACTTCAAAATCCATGAATATATAGAGTAGTATGTAATTGTATAAGGATACAATGCAAGAAATGTCCATATAGTAAAAACTCATATGTGAAACCATGTACAGCTCACGCTTAAAACCAAACGAAAAGTGATAACTTATACTCACACCAAAACCAAATTCTTGGAATTCCTCATCTAACTTCCCAAAAACTAACAATAAGATAAGAGTCTCAAACATGACATGCAAATATAATGATGCTAATAAATTTTCATTGGATCAAATCTAAGTGGATATAATCAAGTGGTAAGCATAATAATAGCATCAATGACCAACTAGCATATGAAATAGAATAAACAACAAATCTTAGAACCAATTAAATTAAGAAGAGACTACTAACTAGCAATAATGATATGAATAGAAATCTTAAGTATAGGGAAATCAAGCATATACACTAGAAATCATTTTTCCATTAGAATTTCACGAGAATTCAACCTTCTTACCATCAATCATGGGGAGAAACTTAGGATTCCAATGAATTTATAATGGTAGAAAAAGGGAATAAGTAATCTTTGATAAAACATGATCAAATTTGTGTGGATCTAACAATATACACATAAAACCCAGAAATTCATGTAAACAAAGTTTCTACTAAGGAATAATGAAAGAAATCACTATATGGGATAAGTGGAATCATCAAGCTTACATAAATCTAAGCAACAAGTGCTAGAAACTATAATTTCATCCCAAATGACAACCAAAAATGGAAGAAAGTGTAGAAAATAGAGTAGAACAATCAATTTGAGAACTCACTAATCCTCCATGGATCTAATGTTTGGATGAGATAAGCTTATCAAACCTCAAAGAGAAAGCAATAAAATAAAGAAAAAACTGATATCTCATCCAAACTAAAGCTTTCAAATGAATAAAAGGATAAGAAGTCAAAAGAGTAGCACATCATGTATGAAAACTCACCAATCTTGGTCTTCTTCTTGTTCAAACTCCAAGATCTTCAACCACCTCTCTCCATTTTCCTTTATTCTCACTAAAATGATGTAGATCTAACAATAATTAGGTAAAACTAAAAGATCAAGGAAGAAAACCACCTATCTTACAAGGCTTTCCACTTTTCTCTCTCATGGCTCTCTAATCTATTTAACTATTTTTCTCTTTGTTCTAATGAGTCTAAATGAGGTATTAAAAGGGTCTTAACTTGTTCAAGATGAAATCCCACATGTGTGTAGGTCTAATGGTTGAAAGTCATGTCACAAAATGAGTTTTCAAAACTTTCAAAACTTTCAGCTTTTATGAGTCCTGACCGGTCATGAGATAGGTAACCGGTTAGGAGACTTCCCGAGGGCTTGGCCCCATCTCCCTGACGGTCTCGAATCTCATGACCAGTCAAGGTGTTGTGTCCTATAATTTTTGCAACGTGAACACCCTACAATAAGTCGGTCATAACGCCCTACACAAACTTTGAATCGTGTACCGTTTGAGGCATTGAAAAGTAGACTCGAGGACCTTTCTGATAATTTATTTTGCAAACCCAAACTCTTTCGATATTCACACAACTTTGCCAACAAAGTTACCCCAAGGCACAGTTGAAGCAGCTTTCGAAACTTGATAAGTTCAAGTTTAAACTTGGGTTCCACACTTTTAACTTGGTCCAAAGGATTCCTAAACCACTCTATGGTCTTTCTAAAACACGTGAAATGATGATTTTACCCTTATGGGGGTAAAATTATAGTTTTTCCCTTTAATTGCAACAAGGGGTGTAAACTTTTCCCCCTTATAAAAATGTAGTCCCTGAATTTGCACATACCTTAGTTTATAAACAAATGTGGGTACTTGGATCTCATGTCATCCTCTCCTTCTCAAGTAACTTCTTCATCAATGTGATTGCGCCATAGGACTTTCACTTATGAGATGGTCTCGGTGTGTAACACTTGTTCCTTACAATATAGGATTATGACAGGTTATTCTTCATTTGATAGATCATCTCTAATGTCCAATAGGATGTACTCCAAAACATGTGAACGATCTCGCATGTATCTTCTTAGCATGGACACGTGGAATACATTATGGACATGAGACAACTTTGTGGTAGAGCAAAACCATAAGCCACGTCTCCCACCTTTTTTAGTATTTTAAACAACCTAATAAATCATGACTCAAGTTTCCATTTCTTGTGAAATCTAGTCACTCCTCTAGATGGAAAAGCCTTTAAGAACACGTGATCACCAAAATCAAATTCAAGCTCTCTCCTTTTGTCAACATACCATTTATGTTTGCTTTGAGCTGCTCGAAATCAGTCTCGAATCAAAAGGATATTTTTAGTGATAATTTGAACTAATTCTAGTCCAAGTAGTTTTCACTCTCCTACCATACAAGGCTTCGAATGGTGCCATCAAAATGCTCACTTCATTGTTGTTGTTATAAGTGAACTCAACGAGTGTAAGGTGGGTGTCTTAGCTACTTTTCAAGTCCATCACACAGTCTCTCAACATATCCTCTAGAGTTTGGATGGTTCTCTCTAATTGTCCATTGGTTTGAGGATGAAAAGTCATACTAAAGTTTAATTTGGTCCCCATAGAACGTTGCAAACTTCTCCAAAACCTTGAGGTAAACCACGGATCTTTGTCAAATATGATTGCGGATGGAATACCATGTAGTCTCACGATCTCA
Source organism: Platanus orientalis (assembly GCA_025762735.1). Classification (NCBI taxonomy): domain Eukaryota; kingdom Viridiplantae; phylum Streptophyta; class Magnoliopsida; order Proteales; family Platanaceae; genus Platanus; species Platanus orientalis. The sequence continues at coordinate 2,599 of JAOXJP010259570.1, read as the reverse complement.
TTCATATCGAGTTGAGTCAACTTATCAAGTGGGTAAGAAATATGAATGGGTAAGAAGTGAGTTGCATTGGTCAGCCTGTCAACAATCACACAAATAACATCAAATCTCTTTTGGGTCTTCAGAAAACCAACCACAAAATCCATTGATATATGATCTAATTTCCACATTGGTATTTCAAATGGTTGCAGTGGTCTAACAGCTTTTTGGTATTCCGCCTTGATCTATTGGCAAATTAAACATCTAGCAAAAAATTTCATTGCATCCTTTTTCATGTTGTTCCACCAATTTTTTTCCTTAAGGTCTTTATACATCTTGGTGTTGTCAGGGTGAACTATGTAAATAGCTCCATATGCCTCAACCAAGATCACCCTCCTCAACCCCTCATTATTGGAAACACATAAACGGTTTCGAAAGCGAAGAACGCAATCTTCCCCTAAGTTGAAGTCAACACGATCCCTGCTATTAACCTCTTCTGATATCTTAACCAGTTGTGGATCAGTAGATTAGCTCTCCTTTATTTTATCTATTAGAGTAGAATTCACCTTAACGTATACAAGAAGAGCACTAGTCTCATGTACCATGAGTTCAACATTCATCTTCTTTAACTTATTCAGTTATAGGTCCCTTCCAATAGTTAAGCAAGCAAAACTAACTGAAGATTTTCTACTCAATGCATTCGTTACAACATTTACTTTGCCCGAATGACAGTGAATGATGCATGATAATTTCTTAAAATTACATAATTATCATAATTATAACAAGCATTATTGCATTTATTTTATGTGTACTTAAACTAAATTATATATTGTCTTGTAGGAACTCAAGAAAAGCCCACTAGGAGTTTAAAGCCCATTAGCAAAGCCTACTAATGGAGATAAAGTCAAAAGATGATGGATATTAACACCAACTGATCCAATCAAGTGAAGATCAAGCATCCAAGGGAATTCAAGAGTCAATATTAATATAAAAGGGTGATTAGACATTGGACCAGCTCAATCATGGGTAAATCAAGTCAAAAACATGTGGGGCCTATGTGCGAAAATATCTTCACTTAATGTCTATTTTGGAAAAACACCAAAAATGAGGTTTTGAGTCACTCACAATATTTTTCCCTTACCTTTCGACTTAAAACTCAAATTAACGCACGACTGGTAGCATTAAAAAGATGATTCGAAGATTTGTAATTTCATATTTCATGAAGAAAATCAAATTTAGATGATTTGATGGTCAAAAATAGAAGATAAGATCGAACGAATTTGGAAACTCAAGAATTTAGAAAGTTTATGAATCTTTTGGCCAATGATCTCTCTTTGTTTTTCTCTATAAAAATGGAATAAATACAAATAAAATAATGAATTTTTCTCCTCCCTTCTTTTCTTATTTTTAGGTTTTAGTCCTTTATTTCCATGGCTTTTGTTGTGAGGATTATGGGTTAAAGGCCTGACAAAGGTTAGAGGTGAAATTATCAACAAAAAAAGGGTTAGAGGTGAAGTTTAGTAATTTGTAATTTTATTTTAGGTTGATTATTGAATTTTAATATTATAATTGTTTTAATTATACGTATTATTTTATTTTGTTTATTGTTCAAGTTTATAAATTTTCTTTGATTTATTGTTAACTCCAGGTATGGTGAATGCTTAGAAAGTCCTTATGACTTGTTAACAAAGTACATAGTTGTTTTAAACATTCAATTCTACAATTATTTCTTATGTGTATTAATTTAACGATGTGATCTTTTGATTAGATAAAATCTTTATTCGATTCTAACCATGATATTTTGATCCAAAATAAGTTATAAATTATTAAATGAATCATTAAAACCTTAATTCTTCTTATTCTTGTTTATTGGATCACTTTACTTTTGCTTCATACTACGGTGTGGAAACCTTAAGCGAATCTTTTTTCTCTTCTTTTGAAATCTTTGTTTCTGCTACATAAGTCAATCCCTGTGGATTCGACCTTGTGCAGTACTACAACACTTATATATTTGCAAGTAAAATAATCCTGAATTTTTTATTCATCAATTTAGATCATTAGTTTAGGTATAACAAGTTTTTGGTGCTGTTGTTAGAGATTGCAACGTGTGATAAGAACACTAGTTACAAAATACTTTTCTTTTTTATTTTATTTTATTATTTTGTTCTATTTGTTTTCTATTTTGTAGGAATCAAGATTCGAGTATGGCTAAAGGATGAAAAAGCTTGATGGATATAATCTGCTTTTATGAAGTCTTGTTTGTGGCATTAAAAAAAAAATTCAAGATCTTTGGTGTATAAGTTCTTATGTTTTAAGTATAATCTTGTTTCGAGAAAATCTCTTATTTTCTCCTCTCATCTAAGGCTTGAGAGTATGCACCCCTACCCAAAAAACCACAGAAAATTTGAGATTTAACTTGTAAACACTTTAATTAATACTCTTAAATCTTTTCTTTTTTTAAGAAAATTGGGAATATCAATATTGAGCACTTAATAGGTTAAAAGAGTCGTTGGCTGCTAATCAATCAAGCACCGCTTAAAGCTGTGTGAGAATTTTTTTTCTCATTCCTTTAATCCTTGATAAATTCTCAAGGTAACTTCAGTCTACTTTCTTGTTATTTTTC
>JAOXJP010259559.1:0-21147 GCA_025762735.1 Platanus orientalis | reverse complement strand
AAAAGTGAAAATCACTTTTCAATGCTGATGTGTCCGCCCCTGACAAGGAGCAGTGATGAGCGTTTGTTAAGGGAAGCGTTCATAAACCAATCCCACTCTTTGGGGATGAGAACTATATTAAGGCTCCTACCCCAAGCAACCTTTGTATAAAACTTTACCAACACCCTCATTACGTCCCGACTTAAAGTTTTCCAAAAAACTTTGAAAAACCTAATAAGGAATCTACCTGGACCTAGGGCTTCGTCATCTTTCAATGCCTCTAGAGTTTGTTGAACTTCTTCCTCCGAGAATGGTTGCTTTAACCAATCTTTGCTTCCTTCCGAATTTCTGCTGAAATCCGAATTTCTGCTGAAATCAAACCCCGAAAGCTTGACTCTTTCCTCAAAGGTTTCTAAAAACAACTGCTCGTAAAACTCGACTATGTGATCATCAATTTCCTTTTTTGAAGTCACCCAACCAACTCATCTTCTCAACTTCACGATCCAACTTATTTCTTCAAAATGAGCCCATTTGATAAAATCCACCTTGTTGTCCTCCTTATCTTCTCTCTTAGCCGCAGTAAGATTCCTCTTTTGCTCCTTCTAGTCTAGCTCCTCCACCCTTTTCGGACTTTTTGATTTCCTTTCCTCCACCTTCTCTACCTCTGATTTATTCCACGTTTTAATGCATTCTTTCAGAGATCTTATCTTTTGAGCAAAAACATAACTAGCCAAACCCTCAAATCTGAAAGAGTTCCACCAATCAATGACCCTCTCATTAAAACCTTATATTTCTAACCAGAAAAGCATGAATCAGAACGGAATGGGGCCTCTGGTCCCGACTTCGTATCTTAACAATATGGGGATGTGGTCTAAAATCGCTTTTGGTAGAGCAAGCTATTTGACATGTTAATAAAATTCCTTATTCATAAATAAAATAAAATAAAAGTGGTCTTCCCAACTTGGCGAGATCAGAAAACAATCCAGCATACTCATTGTTGGGATCTTATTATTCAACCACGTGAGCTCAACTCCTATTAAAGGCAAATCCATCAATTCTCTATCTTCAATGAAAGCAAAAAAGCGACTCATCTAAGAGTTGAGTTATGGACTCCTCTTTTTTCCAAGGGGAACCTGACAATATTGAAATCACCCCCTAAACACCATGGGAGCTTCCAATCCTCCAACACCTGACTTAATTCCTCCCAAAAATTGCTTGATTGCTAAGTCATTAGGACTACGCAATCCTACAATCATCCATTCCAACTGATCCTTTACCCCTTTGCATATGTTAGATATAAAGAAATTCCCCACTCTGGTTTTCATTACTTCATCACATATTTATTCCAAGCCACATGAATTCCCCATGGAATTAATCATGTCCTTTTAGATAAAATAAAAATTACACCTCCCCCAAAGCTCTCTTCCAATGGAATACTGAAATTTTCAAACTTTTTCCTAAAGAACCAACATTTCCACCTTCCATATTCTCCCCATCTCCTTCACAAACACCCTCTTCTTCTCCCTATCCAGCCCCCTAATGTTCCATGTGGCTATGTTCATCATAATAATAGACCACGATTCCCTTACTTCCCCTTCTATTGTTCCTTTCTACCTAGCATTTTGGTTGCCCTGTTTCTACTCCCATTAGCCCCATCATAGTTGATTGACATCAAATCCTTTAACTGTCTACTAGAATTACGACTGGTTATACATCTAGAGACCACCAATTGCGTAGAGAGGCATATTCCCCTTCCCCTTTCGATTTCCCTAAAAATCTCATCAACTTTATATTCCATGTCTTCGAAAGATACTCCAAGTTTTCTGCTGACTTCCATCACCTTTTTTAACACCCAATCTGAAGATTTGGGAGGTAACATCAAGATAGGTTCCTCCATTCCTGGTAGAAAACCCTCTAAGGTTGTATCCATCTCGTGCTCTCTACGTTCCCCTATCAAGATGATGGATCTGTCTACATCCCTTGCAGCCTTGCCTCTGTCCTCTTCAACCCTGTCGCCCTACCATCTAGAATGGCCCTTCTCAAACCCTTGGTTCCTCGATTTTGATGCATGACCCTCACCACACATCAAAGGCCTCTCTAAACCCCCTTCAATTGTTCAATTACTTTCCCTACCTCCATCCGATTTAAAAAGAATGTAAGGGACTCCACCAAAACCCAGCTCTCCTTCCTTCCTAATTGATCAAGAACAACTCGAACCATCAGCCCCTCTCCAATCTTCTGACAAATCCAACTCCTCATCTTCCCCTTCTAAAGGAATCTTTATACTTTTCTATTTCCCTTCCACCACAGTCTTTTTCTTTCTCTTGGATAAGCCTTCTCTAATCACGATGCCATTGCTTCTTTTACTTTGACCAAGATCCCTCCACTCCGCCATCAGCTTTGAAGCCTGATTCATTTGTACTTTCTATCTCCCTTCCTTTCGACTTGACATATTTTTTGTTAGGGTTTTCTTATTGGAAACGACAACAACCCCTAACAAAAACCTTTTTAATGTATGGAGAGACAAGCGTTCCCCTTGAACTGCTTCTATCCCTCAAGACTTCCTAACTTTTTGAAAAATGTCAAAATGGTCCTTTGAACCATATTGCACCCTCGATGGGCATCTATTGCTTGATGGGCCAATATTTTGGGCCTAATATCCATGCCTAATTACATTCTTTTTGGCTTGGGCATTACGCCTTAGCTTGGTCCCAACCCCAAGTCTCTTATCCTGATCTCGAGCCTTAGGGCTTGGTCTATCATTTCATTCCCCGTCTGCGCCATAAGTAGCCCACCCCCTTCTGATACCCTCATCTTTGTCCGCTTTGTTCCTATAAAAGGATTCCTCTCCCTACTTTTGAAATCATTCATTCTTATTTGCCCCGTAACCCCTCCACCTTTTTGTGCCCTCTATTGTATTAGTTTTTCTATGCCCCTTCAACTCCATCTTCTAGGGTTCATGACATCTACGAATCATCTTGATTTTATTTTCCAACTCATCCTTTCCCAACTAACGACCTGATGTACCCCTTTTCCTCGTGTCCTTATATCCGATCATCATCCTCCTGGAACTCCTAACCCTATCTAGGAGTCTTCGGTGACTTCCCCATCTCTCCTTTTCCTTCTATTGATGATCAGTTGTCCATTTTCAGATAGCAATATCTCCTTCTCCACCCCTCTCATAAATGGTACTTTATCATCGTGAGTTAATGCATTTTCACTCATAATCGGAGTTTCTCCTCCAAGATCGCTACCGTGAACACCTTTGTACCATCTGAGATATTCACCTCTTTTGGAATGTCTCCCCCTTCATGAACCATCATCCAGACCCATTTTAGAGAAGAATCGTCTACATTGTCAACTTGGAGAAAACTACCACAATCAACCCCAACAGCTTGGAAGCACCATAAATGCACAAGGAGACCAAACTTCTAATCCATCTACCCCTGAATTTTGGACCGAAACCACTGCAGCAAACTCTCAGACACCAGCAATTGAGCTAGAAATAACATTTAGCCATTCACGTTTCCCTTCTCATAAGATTCTTTTTGCCTCCTACCTCGAACGGAAAACGAATAAAAATAGGTTGTTCGATAGTTTTTTCACCCGAAATTCACCATAAATTTTCCATATCCTCTTTCCCCACGCCTTGAACGAATGAGTAGCAAGGACTTCTCCTTCTAACCTTCCAACCAAGTAAGACTGTAGAAAGAGTACTGAGTAAATATAACTTGTCTTCAAAAGACCAAGTGGAAAGGGGAGAAAAAGTCAAAGAAATTAAGGGCTATAAATTATAGTATGCTAGAGAAGTCAATAACAAAAATTAAGTAGGAATAATATTAGAGAAAGATCTAAAACATGAAATTATATATTTTAATAAAACAATAGATAGAATTATAGCAATTAAATTTAGATAAGAGATGAGTAATATAATTATTGCATACGCACTTCATGTAGGATTAGATGAAACTATTAAGAAACAAGTTTGGAAAAACAAAGATGGATTAATTCAGAAAATTCTTGAGGGTAAGAGAATATTTATAGGGGGTAACTTATATGGGCATGTGTTGAAAGCCAATAGAGGATACGAGAGAGGTCATGGAGGATACAAATTTGGAGAAAGGTATGAACCTGGAGAATCAATTCTAAATTTTGCAATGGCATGAACTTCCAATAGTGAGGACATACTTCAAAAAGATAGAACATTTGGTGACTTACAAAAGTGGACCAAATAGGAGTCATATGGACTTCTTTATCACTATGAGTATAGAATACTTAATATGTAAGAATATAAGGTTATCCCGTGAGAGACCACACAACATAGGTTAGTGCTTGATGTTCCTAATAAGAGGTGAAAGAGAGAGAGAGAGAGAGAGAGAGAGAGAGAGAATAATTTCCCAAGAACTAAATAGCGAAACCTAAAAGGGGGATATTGGTCACATTTAGAAATAAATAAATGAAGGAAAATGAGATTTGGAAGAAGATAAATACACAAATGGAATGAAATGGCCAGCTATATTAACAGTAAAAAAAGTGGTCCTTGCAAAGTCTAGAAGGAAAACTCAACCATCTAAAAAAATTTGGTGGTGGAATAATGAAGTTCAAACACAAATTATAGCTAAGAGACCCTATAATGAGGTTTGGAAAAAGACTAGAAACATAGAAAAACTAAAAAGAGAAAAAAGAAATAAAAGTTCCAAAAAAGAAGGTTAGAAAGCTATAATCATGGCTAAAGTTAAGGCATATGATGACCTTTACCATAAGTCAGATACTAAGGATGATAAGATGGGTGCATACAAACTTGCTAGAATGGGGGAGAGAAAACATAGAGACCTAGTGATGTAGGATACAGGGTCCAACAAGAAGTATGATGGGATTATAAGAATAAAAGAAAGAATATCAAGAATTCAATTTAAAACAAATCAAGATTCTTGATTAAAGAAAGGAATAGAAGAGAATATATTCAAGAAAGCAAAGAATGAATCAAGAAATTAAAGAAAAAATCAAGAAAAATAACAAAAGATAAGAGGAAAAAAGCTAGAAGGGCAATTCTGTAATTTCTAAGTAGGCCATAAATTACCAAAATACCCCTACGGACACATCAAAATTTTATGAAATTTTACAAGGAGTTATATGACCCTTAGAGGGATCCCCATACAAAATTTCATCAAATTCTAAGGTCTCTAGATATATAAAATCTTTAAAAATCAACTCTGCAAAGATTCTTTAACGGAGGGTTTCAATAATTCAAGAAAACATAATCAAGATTGAATCTTATAGGTTCTTGAATGATTCCCGATGAAAAATTGCTTAAAGAATTTAGGGTTATGGTTTAGAATAGAGAGGAGAAAATTCTTGGAGGTTTCTTGATAAGAAAGTAGAAAAAGATGAAGACAATTTGCTGTCTACAAATTTTCAGATTCACTAAATCAAGAAAATGGTGATTCTTGATGAATCTTGAATCAAGAAATCAAATAATAATTAGAAAATTAAAGAGCAGCAAGATTTGGAAAAAAAAATCAAGAAAAGACAAATACGATGAGAATAATAGAGAGAAAGAAAGAAGAGAGAGAAAGTACTATACCACATGTTGGATACTCCACCAATAAATTCCTTTATTTCATAATTTTCAAAAACTGATTTTATAACCTAGCTTCCATCTATTTAAAGACTCATAACAAAGTGTGAATTGAATTAGAACTCTAAAACACCTAATCTAAGTAACTGCACGGTCAGCCCAAAATAAACTTTTTTAAAATTAAAAAAAACTCCCTACAAACTTCTAAATTACATGAGTAGGGTGTTCAGAGAAATAATGTGTCTAGAGTGGAAGAAGAAAGAGAGCAAAAGAAGATGTTGGGATTTAAAAGAAAAAGAATGAAATGGGTGAAATGGGATGCGTTCTGGTAGGATAGGAGAGTGAGTCACTTTAAGAATGAAATATGACCGGTGACTAGCGTTATCATCGGGGTAAGGGACCACCTCCATGGGTGGTCCCCAGTGAGAAAAATAAGAGTCAGAGACCTCAGGAGGATTCCAAGGAGGTGGGGTCATCGACAGTCTCTCGGGATAGGAACAAGGCTGGGGTAGAACCAAAGAAATCATTTAAAGATGCATGTTTAGCGAACTAAATTTGGCCGGCGACTCCATACCCTAAGGTGAGGAAAGAGGGGAAGCATCCTGTGTTGTCCTTCAGTAAGAAGGAAATGGAGCCAAGAAAGGAGAAGTTGAAGGCGTGCCTTGTCGGGAGAGTGGTAGGACCTCCGATGAGCATTAACGCCCTTAGGTTTTGGGAGAAGAAGGCCTGGAAAGTCTCAAGGGAGCTTCATGTGCATTATCTCCCAAAAGGGCTTTATTTGTTCAGCTTCCCATCAGTGATGGAAGCTCGGAGGTTATTGCGGGAAGGTCTTCGCAGGTGGGATGGAGGAGGGCTGTTGTTGGACGTTTGGCATCCCATCGCTGGATGTCACAGGGAAAGGATGGATGAAGAAGATAATACTACATGGGTGTTTAGCCTTCCGATTAATCTTTGGGGTACATCAACATTTGAAAAAATTGGAGCACTAAGTGGGGGGTTGGAGGAGGTAGGGCTTGTGCAACCGAAGTCGAAGGAATAGATGGCGTTGCAGGTTAAGTGACTGGAGTTAGCTCCAACAGCGATATGCTTCTCAGATGAATCGTTGAGGTATCGGGTGCCGATCTGCAGAAGGGAGTTGCCAAGGGTGGTGCTAATGGGAGATCCGAAGGGCTTCGGTTCATCGGAGGATGGTGACGACTGGTCGGATTTTGGCCGGAAACGGAAGGGGCGCGATTTGAATTCGAACTGTACGGAAAAATCCAAGGGGTAGCCTAGAAAGGGTGGATGAAGAAGATAAAATTATATGTAAGTGGAGAAATCTCGTTGGAAGCGAAAGGTTTGGAGAGAAAAAATTCATAAGTCTAACGACATTGACGTTGTCAATTAAACTGGGGCAAAGAGGGAAACTATGCCTAAGGTAGTTATCAAGGAAGTTGCTCCTTGCGCTGGCTAGAATAATGCAGTGGAAGTGATCAGTAAAGGGAAAGCGATAATTGATTCCAATCTTACCTCTTAGGAGGAGGAGGATGATGATGAGATAGAGGAAAACGTATCAATTCACTCTAAACAAGGGAGTACTGGCTTGGGGAAGGCTGCAGCTAGTCTCGGTGTGATGTGGAGCCACAGAAACAAGCTCTGATCCAATATAGTCAGACAGAGGAGAATGAAGGTATGATGGGAAAGGCGAACTAGCACAATCGCTGATGGGGTGATTACACATCAGAAGCTTCCCTTGAAGACTGCAGGAGCTCGAGTGATCAGATGGCAGAATTTGTTGGGGAGGATGGTGTTACAGATGTGGAGTCACTCTTAATGCTCCCTCCCTTTACTATGCAATCGAAGTGGAAGATAAAAAAAGTGGCTGAGGTTAGAAGAAGGTTGGGGTGTTCCTTTGTCGGCCTGGAGGATAGGGTTGAAGACTTTTTCTAGGAGATTGAAAGAAAAAGAAGTTGGAGTCCTAGGAAGTCGAAGGGCAGCTATGAAAGACCTAAAGGTGAAAGGAAATCAAGGGAGTTAAAAATTTTAAAATCTGAGATCACCTATGAAAGAGAAGACAAGGGAGGAACGAGGAGGAAGGAGAGGAGCTTTGACCCAATATATAACTCATGATGAGGCCGACAATATGTACCTGGAATATTAGGGGGTGGAGAAAATATGGGCTATTTGAGACTTGATGTGTAGGTGGAAAGTAAACATAATAACTATTCAAGAAACAAAAACTGAAGTTTTGGGAAGAGGCTGGACTGTTGATATGTGGGATCGGAGGCCTTTCGACTACATTCACAAGCCAGCTGTTAATGTTGTGGGAGGAATCTTGGTTGCTTGGGACAAGAATGTGGTGGAGGTTCTAAACAAATCCATTGGTGAGTTTTCAGCTTCAATTTTATGTAGGAACAAAGCAGATGACTACAGATGGGCTTTTGCAGGGGTGTATGGTCCTCCGAATCAGGTTAACTTTGGAGTGGTTAGGGAGGAGCTCGTCAATTTGTGCAATGACTGGAATGTTCCATGGTGTTTGGGGGGAGACTTCAATGCAGTTAGATGTCCGGGGGAAAGGCTAGGGGCAACTACTTATTCTCAACATATATGGAGTTTTAATGATTTTATTGAGTTATGCTTGGTGGACTTGCCATTGAATGGTGCATCTTTTACTTGGTCAAATTGCAGGGCAAGTAGTAGGCTGTACCGATTCCTTTTTTACCCGGATTGGTTGGAACCGTGTACCTTCACTCAAGAGGCTCTTTTTGGTCCAGGCTCGGATCACTCTCCAATTCTTTTAAGGCCTTTGGAATTAGATTCAAGTCCTCACCCCTTCAAGTTTGAACTGATGTGGCTTCAAATTCTGAGCTTTAAAGAAAAAATTAAGGAATGGTGGGAAGAGTTTACAGTGGAGGGCTCCCCTAGCTTTAGATTTGGCCAAAAATTAAAAATGTTGAAGGACCACATTGTCACATGGAAGGAGAAATTTGGTGACATGGAGGCAAGAAAGTTATCATGCCTAACCAAGTTAGGGACCCTCAATTGTAAAGGGATGCTTGATGGTTTAAATGAGGAGGAGAAAGGGGAGAAAAGGAAGGTTAAAGGTCACTACAACTCCTTGCTAAAGATGGAAGAGATAGAGTGGAGGAAGAGGTCTAGGGTTACTTGGTTAAAAGAGGGAGATCACAACACAAGTTTTTCACAAAATGGCCAATTGGAGATCTATTAATCATGTCAATAGGCTCAAGGTTCAGGGAGAATGGATCTATGATCAATCGTTGATTCGGGATTGCATTGAGAATTATTATGCTGACCTATATAGAGACCCATTACCCATTCGCCCTACGCTTGAAGAAGTGGAATGGGATACATTGGATGGAGATCAATGTGCAAACTTGGAAAGACCGTTTTCTTCTGAGGAGATCTTAGTTGCTCTAAATAACATGGAGGATGATAAAGCTCCAGGCCCTAATAGCTTCCCCAGAAAGTTCCTCAAAGTTTGTTGGAATGTAGTGGGGAAGGAAGTGTTGGAAGTGTTTGATGCTTTTCATACCCAAGACCAGTGGTGCAGAAGCTTTAGCACGACATTTATCTCTCTCATCCCAAAGAACAAAGAGGCTTTGGAAGTGAAGAACTATAGGCTCATCAATCTAGTGGGCTGTATTTATAAAGTCTTGGCGATTGGTTTTGTTCTTCTAGAGTCTCAGCATGCTTTCTACCTGGAAGACATATTTCGGACTGTGCCTTGATGGCTAACGAGTCCATTAATCCTATGCTTAAAGCTAGTTCGTTAGGGATAGCTTGTAAGGTCAACATGGAGAAGGCTTACGACTACGTGAATTGGAGATATTTGGATTGGATTCAGGAGCGTATGGGTTTTGGGCAAGAATGGAGAAACTTGATAAATATCTGTGTATCTTCCTCATCCTTTTCGGTGTTGGTCAATGGCTCTCCGAAAGGTTTTTTCAAAGGTAGCAGAGATTTGCATCAAGGTGACCTGCTTTCCCCTTATTTATTCATGTTGGTGGCTGACTTGCTAGGGAGATTATCAGATAAAGCTAAAGATGTGGGGTTGCTTGAAGGTTTTTCGATGAGAGAAGGAAGCCCTGCGGTTCCATTTATCCAATTTGCGGATGACTCTTTGTTCTTGCTAAAAGCGGATGTAGAGGGCCTAAGGAACCTGAGATGTATTATCCTGATGGTTGAGACAGCTACAGGATTGAAAGTAAACTGGAGTAAGTCGACTTTGAGCCCGATTGGAAAGGTGATGAAGTTAGAGATGATGGCAGAAGTCTTGGGTGTGAGGTGACTCCCCTACCCACCTCTTATCTTGGGTTGTTGCTTGGTGCGAAGGTGTCCTCCCCATCAATCTAGAATCTAGTGTTGGAAAAGTTGGGTGGAAGATTGGCAAATTGGAAAGGTAATTATCTATCTCATGGAGGGAGACTAGTACTTCTTAAGAGTGTGCTAGCTAGTATGCCAATTTATTTTCTATCCCTTTTCAAGGCTCCAGCTTCTATCATTCATAAGATGGAAAGAATTCAGAGAGATTTTTTGTGGGGCTCAAGCCAAGGGAAATGCAAGATTCACTGGGCGAACTAGGAAAGAATTTGTTGCCTGGTAAATCAAGGGGGCTTAGGCATTCGATCGTTAAAGGAGATGAACACGGCTATGCTCATCAAATGGCTTTAGAGGTTTGGCTCTGAAAGAAATGCAATATGGAGGAGGTTGATATCGGCTAAATATAGGGAGGATATGCTTGGTTGGTCTAGTGGAATGCTGGTAAGGCCTACGAGATGCGGAGTTTGGAAAGGCATTATGTCAATTATGGAGGATTTCTTTAGGTTGGTTAAGTTCAAAGTGAACAAGGGCAATAGGGTTCGCTTTTGGTTGGATGCGTGGTGTACCAGAGAGTCTCTTAACATACTATTTCCTCACTGTTTTGGGCTAGTCATGTCCAAGCATGGGTCGGTGCAAGATCATTTGATTCGTTCTACAGTTTCTTACTCGTGGGAGGACAGTTGATGGATATTTTGGAGAAGTACCCGATTGGTAACCCAGAGCTAGAGGATGAATTGATTTGGACATGTGATGAGGATAAAGGGTACTCAGTCTCATCAATGTATATGGCGCTTTGTCCTCAGAATATGGATTCTTCTCCTAGGATTTGTGTGTGGAATCCCTAAATTCAACTTAAAATTTCATTCTTTATGTGGAGATTGTAGTGGAATCAGGTTCCAACTGTTAATAACCTTATTAGACGAGGGATGTGGATTATAAATTGGTGCTACCTATGTGTCTCGGCGGGGGAATCTTTAGCCAACCTTTTCCTTCATTGTCCATGGGTGGCGATGCTATGGGGTTACTTCCTAGATCATTTTGGAGTGAAGTGGGTCCACCCGGAATCGGTCCGAGGCTTGCTCAAGTGTTGGTCACATTAGTGATGTAGCAAATGGAGTTTGAGGGGAGATAAATATGAACTTTAATCCCTTTAGCCCTCTCATGGTCGGTTTGGGAGGAGAGAAATAGGAGATTGTTTGAAGGCACTCAGGGGCTGCATAGAAAGGTGTTGGACAATGCCCTATCAAAGATCCATGACTAGGAATTTGTATCTAATGGACATAGCATCCCCTTCAACTCCTGGATCTTTGATTGGGATCAATTCATATTCCATAATGCTTAGCCTTTTGCTATTAGTTAGCATTTCTCATGCCATTGTATCCTTCACCTTTTTCGATCGATTAATATATTACTTTATCTTTCTTATAAATGACTCCTCTCGGCTTAAAAGCCTTATTAATAAAAACTCTAAAACATTAAATTCACTAAATATTGTCCATAAACTTATTCCTAAAACCCTAAAATTAAATGGAATAAAGTAAAATGACCGTAAAATAAACTGGAAACAACCCTAAACGTAAACAAAAATAATCCTAAAATTATTAAAAACACTTCTAAAAATTCCTAAAGTCTTCCAAGAGCCAAAATCTTCATCATTCTTGAAATGAACTCTCTTGTAAAGTGGCACGTACAACAATCGTTTGGCATTGGCTGCATCACCTAGATCATGTTAGAAGCATTAAAAGTGAGAATTAAAGAGTATTGATGAAACATGGGAAGATTAGAAACTGTTAGAGAAGCTTTTTCATAATTTATTAACTGAGAATCATTTAGGGAATGTCATATTATAAGTAATTAGTAGCACTGATGAGATCGAAGATCATAGGTATCTATGTAGGATTAAAATGTCTGAAGTTAAAGGGCGATGTGAAGGATGAAGATAAAGATGGCACTAGGACCAGATGCACAATTGAGGTTTGGAAATGCATGTGAAATGATACATTATTATGGTTTACTAAATTATCCTATCTACAAGAACAAGAAGGATAATTAGAGTTGTGACAATAATTGTAGGATTAAGCTTATGAGTCATACAATGAAACTCTAAGAGAGTGATTGAACATACAATAATAAATGAAACTAGAGTAGCGGAAAATCAGTTTAGATTTATGCCTGGGAGATCGATGATTTTCTTACCTAAGCAACTATTGGAAAAGTTTAAAGAGAAGAAGAAAGATCTTCACATAGTCTTCATTAAAGCATATGAAAGAGAAAATAGAGAGATCATTTTGTGCTTTTGGAAAAGAAAAGGTTCCGAAATAGATATATTGACTTAGTTAAGGATGGAATGATGAAAGATAACTAGAGTTAGGACAATCAGGGGAGAGACGAGCAAGTTTGTGATCATTATAAGTTTACACCAGGGGTCAGCATTAAGCTGACGAGGCATATACAGAAAGAGGTTGATGTAGGATACCAATGGGATTAGGCTCCTACAACAGAAAATAAATGAAGAAAGCCTAAAAGTAATTTTTATTCAATAAAGATTGATTCTTGAAATTAATACGTGCTGAAAATTTAAATAACACAATTCAAGAAATCAAATCTTGAACAAATAAATATAATGATTAATCAAATCAACTCAAGGATGCTCCAATTAATAAATAGGAATGGAGAAATTGAATAAATTGAAGAGAATATTCAAGAATGGCCAAAATTCCCAAATTTTGGGGATTTTCAAATTGAAACCCTAAAATTTAGGGAACACCCAACCACAGGTTATAATTAGTACTAAAGAATGTTTAATTGAAGAAAGATTGGAAAAATAAGGGTTGTATATATGGCGGCTGCAATAGGGACAGTTTTCAAGTGTAGGGTTTTTAGGGGAAGTTAAAGAAAGTGTGATTTTATGGCTAAGAATTAGGGAAAGTAGTAGAGAAGGGATTAATGGGTTGTGGAGAGTCTAGGGTTACAAGGAATTAAGTTTTTGAGAAAGGGATTACAAGTAATTAAAGAAAAGGGGTTGTTGGAAATTTTCCAGATTACAAGAAACCCAAGAAAAGTGAAATCTAAGGTTCTTGATTATGGGTTCTTGCAAAAGGTTAATGAGGATTATGGTAAAACAAAAAAATTAGATGGAAAAGAGGATAGAAGAAGAAGATTAACTAAGAAAGAAAAAAAGAGGGAAGATGAGAAGACATGGGAAGAGAAGAAGGAAAAAAGAAAGAAGAGATCAAAGGTTAGAAACTCACCTAAAAACGTGAGAGGTGGAGAGAGTTCCAGCCCACTCGTGGGATACTCCAAAACTTCAATTTCGTTCATCAAAAAACTGACTAATTACATCCCCATCGTGTGATAAATAACGACTAAATAAAAATAAAGAAAAAAAAGACCAAAATATCGTAATAGAAGTGGTTGTACGACTAACCTTTCTTTACATCAATTAAACTCTTTAAAAAATTCCTAAATTTCTAGAAATTATAATTAACTCCCTCCCCATGGCATAAGCCTTTTTACATTAATTTCACCTCTAATAAACCCCTAAAAACACATAAAATAAAAGTTGAAATTAAGTGAGAGAGCAAGGTTTTCTCTTCTAATTTCCCAAAGGCTTAGGCTTTGGCTTCCAAAGAGAGTAACTCTTCTCTAACCACCATACTGTTGCCGCATCCATTCCTCTCCCCTTAGATAACTCAACCATGTTGAGTTTGGATGGGGGTCTAAGAATTCCTACCCCACCATGTGGTGCAGGCTGCAATGGAAAAGATGCAATTTTCTTCTTCTCGGGCTTCTCTGCATAGCAAGCATAAGGTGTAGAAGTCCTATAAACCCTTTCTCTACTCTTTCTCTAGCTTCTTCTTCCTCTAATGCTTCAACCTCTAAGATCATTTCTTCGCTTGGCTCATAAACCTCATCTTCTATGGCATCCTTCTCTACAAACCCCACAAATTTGCTAGGGCATTTAGCCCTTGCAATTAAAACATTGACCCATCTTGGGCTTGGTTATTGAACCCTCTAATCTTTGGATCGTGATGATAAGATCTAGCATGATGTCCTAGGTGGTGAAAAAGTCCTAACCTGGTGTTGAAATCTGCTAGGTTTCCTACTCGGATACCAACTGACCACTACCCTTCTAAAAACTGTCTCTATATAGGTCTTCTTATGTATCCTGAGGTTGTCTTCAATCTGATAAGCCGCCTGGATAGCCTCATCAACTGAAGTATAATACTGGAAACATAGACCCTACGAAATCTACAAATGTAAACAATGTCTGTACATAGACACTAGAATCTCATATGTCCATATAAAGCCCACTCAGGTAGCAAAATGTTGGAACTAGCTAGTGTACTCCGCAACACTCGAACTGCTTTGCCTGAGCTGAGTCAGCTGAATGTGTGCCCTCTACTTGTAATCCCTTGAGCAAACCTTTTCTCAATGGCTACTTTCGTTTCGCCCTAAGTAGTAATGTTATCATTGCCTGATTTGGAATGGCTCTTTTTATTGGTGTTACACCATATCCTAGTTGTTCATGTTAATTTTACTTCTACAAATTGAAGTTTGCATCCTTCTGGTACCTCGTATCATTTAAAAAAGGCCTTCACACGATGCTCTTCCAATTAAGGAAGACATCTCCACTCTGCTCGCCATCGAAATCTGGCACATCCAACCTGATGTGTCTGTTAACCTAATGAGGTGTAAAAGCAGGTGAAATCAACTCTCTATGTATTTGTTCCTATCTAGGCAGTATCACCTCATGTTGCATAGTATGGGAGGAATCCCAAACTAGAGTTTGAACCTATAGGACTGAATTAGACGAACCCTCCACTCAAACTGGTTCCTTCCCTTTCATCTGCATCGCCATAAACCTTTCCATTTAAGCTTCCATGGCCTTCTCAATGTAGGCCTACATATCATTGAACCTGGCCTCTAAATTCTCCTCAAGCCTATCCATGCGAGTGGTCAACACTGCCTTAGTGGACTTCAATTCATGAGAGTTGCCAAATCATTGTAATTGACCCCTACCATGGTGTTTTGTGCTTGCTCAAATAAATTAGGGTTAAGTAAAACCCCTTCAAAAAATCCCAAAAATAATTTTAGGGTTACCCTAAAATATTAGGGACACAAAAAGAAGCTCAAGGATGTCTAAGATTGGGATGGATTCAATTTAGAATATGCCCTAAAATGATTTATAAACCTTCTAATAGGCCCTAAATTAATTTGGGACACTTTTGAAAGAGCCCTAAAATAGAGAATATCCAAATACTGTGGATTTTGGAATTGAAGGCTTAGGAACAAAGAAAACGTTAGGCTTTTATTCAAGAAAGGATCCTGATTATAATAAAATTAGTTGGAACCTTGCTTTGATACCAAATCTGATGTAGGATACCAATGGGATTAGGCTCCTACATTAGAAAATAAATTAACAAAAACCTAAAAGGAACTTTTATTGATTTTTAAAATTAATATCTGCTGAAAATTTAAAGAACACAATTCAAAAAATCAAATCTTAAACAAATAAAAACAATGATTAATTAAAACAATTCAAGGATGCTTAAATTAATAAATAGGAATGGAGAATCAGAAGAAATTGAAGAGAAAATTCAAGAATGACCCAAATTCCTAAAATTTGGGGATTTTCAAATTGAAACCGTAAAATTTAGGAAACACCCAACCGCAAGCTATAATTAGTCCTAGAGAATGTTTAATTGAAGAAAGATTGGAAAAATAAGGGTTGTATATATGGGCGGCTGCAATAGGGACAGTTTTCTGGTTTAAGGTTTATGGGAAATTTTGGAAAAAATTCAAGAAAGTGTGATTTTATAGTTAGGAATTAGACAAAGTAGTGGAGAAGGGTTTAATGGGTTGTGGAGAGGCTAGGGTTGCAAGGAATTAAGTTTTTGAGAAGGGGATTACAAGTAATTAAAGAAAAGGGGTTGCTGAAAATATTTTAGATTTCAAGAAACCCAAAAAAAGTGAAATCTAAGGTTCTTAATTATGGGTTCATGCAAAGGGTAGGTGAGAATTATGGTAAAACAGAAAATTTAGACGGAAAGGAGATTAGAAGAAGATCAAATGAGAAAGAAAGAATGACGGAAGATGAGAAGATGTGGGAGAGAGAAGAAGAAAGAAGAGTGCAAAGGTTAGAAACTCACCTAAAAATGTAAGAGGTGGAGAGAGAGTTCCAGCGCACTCATGGGATACTCCAAAACTTCAATTTCATTCATCAAAAAACTGACCAATTACACCCCCATCGTATGATATATAAAAACCAAAGAAAAATAAAGAAAAAAAAAAACTAAAATACCCCTAATAAAAGTGGTTGTACGACCAGCCCTTCTTTACATCAATTAAACTCTAAAAAAAACTCCTAAATTTTAGAAATTGCAATTAACTCCCTCCCCATGGTATAAGCCTTATTACATTAACTTCCCCTCTAATAAACCCCTAAAAACACATAAAATAAAAGTTGAAATTCAGTGGGACAGCAAGGTTTTCTCCTCCAATTTCCCATAGGCTTAGGCTTTGACTTCAAAAAAGGGTAAGTCTTCTCCAACCGCCATAATGTAGCCACATCGGAAGTCCCATGGTGTATGATGTTTGTTGATAATATTGTTTTGATTGACGAGAAGTAAATGCCCAAGTTAAAAACTTAGAACTATGTATGGATGTTTTAGAATAAAAAAATTTTAAAACATGCCAGACTAAAATAGAATATATGAAATGCAATTTTAGTAAAAATAGAAGTAGAAATGAGGGATAAGTTAAAATTTGATATACGAAGAGATACCACGGAGTGACCATTTTTGTTATCTTGGTTCAATCATCCATAAGAAATAAAAGATGATGCTCGTACAATTAATGCGGGGCGGTTGAAGTGGAGGGGCGTCTGGAGTGTTGTGTGCTAAATGAATACCATTAAATATTAACAAAAAAATTTATAAGATAGCTATGACACCAGTCATGCTTTATGGAGAAAAATATTGAGCAACCAAGAAACAACACATACATAAGATAGTGTGACTGAGATGTTGAGATGGATGGGTACCAAGAATAGTAAGGATAGAATTATAAATGAATCCATTCATGGGAGCTTAGGCGTATGAAGAAAGTTGATTGAGATGGTTTAGTCATGTGTAACGAAGACCAATAACTGCACCGTGAGAAGGAGTGAGATGATGAAGCTGAAGGCATGAAAAGGACAAGAGGAAGGTCAAAATTGACTTGGGTTGAAGTAGTGAGAAAGACATGGGCGCTTGTGATTTAGCAGCAGTTATGGCCCTGGATAGATTGGGATGGCGGCACAGGATTCGTGTAAACCAACCCCAAGTAGTTGGAATAATGCTTAGTTGTTGAAGTCATTAATTTACTCAAGCAGCAGCCACATGCTAATAGTCTGACATTAATGGACCTAAATGCTGGTCAACTGTGTTTCAATACAATTTCCTTGTACATATAAAAGAAGAAGAAAAAGACAGATATTACCAAATATAAACCCTGGACAGTTATTGTAAAAATATAAAACCTGAGAGCAACTCATTATAAGATGCAAGTAATGCAACAGCTACTTCAACCTACCATCACATAGAAATGACAAAGCAATACAGTTACCTTGTTAATAATTAGTTCTGCATGCTTCACAAGAAGCAATAATGTCTCGCCTGCTGCAGCACTCAAGACAGGAACCAGAGCAGGCAGTGTCGATAGTTCAAAATCATTTTTATCCTACAATTGGACAGCACGTGTTAAAGGAATAATTCCATAGTTTCAGTTAACACACTAGACTTATCTGAGGGAAAAAAATTAAGAATACATCCATACAGCCCAATCCATCTACTTTAATCAAATAGCACAGAGATTACCTAGGTCAACAAAGCAGGAACAATTTAAATACTTTTTTTTTTTGGATAAATAGAACAATTTAAATACTTTCATCAGTGAAGAATACTAAACCACTGTATGTAATCCACGGCCATATATAACAGTCCATATAAGCTGCACAGCAAGGTTACAAGTACAAGTGAAAGCTTAAAATAGTAAAGCAAAACACAAGAGAAAGAAGCCTAGAAATGCTATGGCAGCATACACCTTACTACAAGCATGCCAATACTCTGTAAATATGTTTTCCAATTTAGTGTGTAATGATGTTGCAAATATGAACCCAAGCATTATGAGCAAATCACATGTACTAAGTACATAATACCCATCTGCATACCAAATATGTTTCAGACACATGGAAATTTTAAAACGTCAAAGAAGGATTAGACTGAATGAGTCTAACCTTCTATGCACAACTGGAATTATCAGAAGGGTGATACCCAGACATAAGTTGGACATAATAGAATCATTAGTACATTCAGAACACCTGAAGATTTTTCAGTCTTTTCAAGCATGTATCAAATGTCTTGAAATGTCTTGTATGTCGCCAAACATATGTCCATGTCTACGACATGATGTATTACCTACAGCGACAGGAAACATTAACTACATTATAGAACTTCAAATTTTGGTCTACATGATGTACAACACAATGTCAATAAGTTGAGTGAAATCGTGGTATATTATTGCCTAATGTCGACATTGTGTTGTTATGCTAAAAAAAAATCATATGAAAAATAATAAATTCAAAAGAACATAAAAGGAGGGAGAGGAAGAAGAGAAGAAAAAATAAAAGGAAGAGATTCAACTTGTTCCCTTGGTGTTTATCCAGTTAGATTATAATATGTTTTTCAACTATTATGTACCAATATCCTAATAAATGCATGTGTATTTAATATTTATTAAGAATATTATAATAAAAAGTGGTTAAAATAAGCCATCATTCCTAACGAATCCATTTATTCCCTTATGTTTATGTAGTTAGATTAGAAAATGCTTCGTAAGTTTCCATGATTTTTACAATATTTTTTTCCGACATTTCCAACATGTCTTATTTTGACCCGACCGATATTTCCACTTACACCAACATTTTGAACCTTGCTTTCAGGGATTGTAATGGAAGGAAGCTTGATGCAAGATGGTTTGAGATCTAAACCTCCTACAGGTATGGACCCAAATGTTGATCAAAATATTATGATGCGGACATTGTGAAGAGGTTGATGTATGTACCACCCCACAAGAGATTCAAGTTCTAGAAAGTGTACAACATGTGGATTTAATTAGGCCTTTTAAGGGGTGGGACAATTTAGTAATAAGGCATTTTGTGCCAAGGGTTGTTTATGCTTTATTTTATGCATGAGTGTTTATTTAATAAGGCCAAAGCCAAGGCCAATTTGGGGATTTTTGTGTGTTGGTCTATGGCTTACTATTTTTGTCATTTAATGAGGTTCCACAGTCAACAAGTGGGCCCTACAAGTAGGTGGTTGACAGCCCCTCTTTGGTTCCAAGTTTCAGTTTAATTTTAGGAATGTTAGTTATTTAAAGTCTTGGAGTTTAAAAAATACAGGAGTCTTAAGTTAGAAATTTCTATTTTAGGCAAGTTTCTATTATTTTGAGTTTTGTAAACCTATTTAAAGGAACCCACCCACCCCAACCCCCCCCCCCCACCAATTGAATCAATAGAATTGAATATGAATTAAGTTTTGGAATTGGATGTTGTATCCCATTATATCCCCTCCCCTCTCCTTGGGTTGCAGCAGTGGGCTCCCCTTCTATCCCCTCTTCTTCTTCCTTCTCTCTTGTGGTGCAGCTGTTAGCTCCCCTAGGGTTTACCCTAGCTCGCCCCCTTCTTCTATCTTCTATGATTCTATCTAATCCTTTCTTCTTCTAATTCTTCAACTTTTCTTCCTCCTCTTCTCTAATCCTTGTTGCAAACTCCATCAACACTTAATGAAAACCAAGTGCTGAAATTCAGAGAATTTCATAATTGAAGGCTATACGATTGGAGTTTCCTAAGCCATAAAATAGGCCTAATCGCCCAATTTAAATCAAGGTAAGTGGCTCAATATTCAGTCAGGTTTTGCTCTTCTTTGTATTTTTTTTCAAATCCTTCCCTTCCTACATAATTAGAACTGATTTCTATAGGGTTTTTTTACGTTAAAAGTACCCATTCTTGAATTTTGGCTAAAATTATGGGTACATATAACCATAAAATCGCCCCCTATAAAATCAGATTTTCTCTAATTTTATTTTAGGGTTTTATCCCTATGTGTCCCCTTCTAAACCCCCCAAACTTCTCTTGATTCCCCTTCTTCCTAGCTAGTTTATAATCCAAGATTCCTTACGGTTTTAGGTTATTTTCTCTTCAAGAACACAGCTGATTGGTAATTTAAATGTTTTATATACTTTTATGTGTCAGAATAACCTCAAATTTTGTATGAGAACACGTTTAAGACTCATCTAACAGCCTGCAAAATTTTCAGAAAAATATGTAACATGAGCAAGGGTATTTTGGTAATTTTATGGGTACTAGCCAGAAATTCCAGAAACCCTAAAACAGGCCCTTCTTGCTATTTTCTCCCTTCTTTTCTATTATAATCCTCTTAGTTTCTTCTAATTGATCGTATCTTCTTTACCTCGTATCTTTCTCAAGTCTGATTTCTTGGTGTGTTGCTATTGAGTTCCTTGGTTACTTTTAAATCTATCCTAAGCTTCCGCATATAATTTTGGGCCCTTACAAGCAAGATATACAAGCCTAGGTTGTCTTGCCTCAGTTTGACCTCAAGCTTTTCATATCCTGCATCATATTAGGATTAAACCCTTTGAATTAATCAAGCTGTGAAGGATTCAGCTCTGGAACATCTGGACAGTAATTAATAAACAACAATAACTTCCAATTGACTGATCCAAATAAGCAGAAAATTTGCCGGAGAATAGGTTTAAGTACTAAGAAGCAACACACACAAAATTTCAGGCTAAACAGAATACTAAAAGTATGTAAAATTTATAAAAAAAAATCAGGTCTGTCTAAGTTTTCCAGAATGTACAGAATGTAAGGAAACAGTCTAGAAAACTCTAATGGAGGATTCCTACCAGTAAGAGATTAAAACCCTAAGTATTTCAGCAGAAGTAGCATATGAGATCAGTTCTAAAAGAGGGAATAATAGAGAGTTCACATAAGATCCGAAGTCCTAACACAGATCAGTCCACATGAGTAATTCTAAAAACCCACGATGGCTTTTTCTTCCAGGTTTCACGAACAGCAAGGAAGGACTCTTCCAATATCGTGGCTTCAATCCTTTATGTGAGTGTCATTGATGATTAAAACACATAAGCACTTTTAATACCTTGAATAATTCCAATTGCATTCACTATAAAGAACACCTCCTAAACCC
>JAOXJP010259548.1:0-21150 GCA_025762735.1 Platanus orientalis | reverse complement strand
AGTTGGGATAAGGCTGTTTGTTGTTGTTGTTGTTGTTGTTGTTGAGATCTTCCAAAAGGTGGTTGTTGATGGATTGGTCACACAGCCCATAGACCCCTATGAAAACCCAACGGAACCCATCCTCCTTGTTTATGCAAATCACAGAAACTGAATATTCCCCAATATGATTGTCTGATACTTCCACCGAGTTGGTGTTCCAAGCTACAAGGATACCATCGGATCTCCCCATGGCTGATTTGTGAATGAATTTAAACGAACGGCGACCCCACAGATCCCGAGCAATTCTCGGGTTGAGATCTTGTAACTTTGTTTCCTACACACAAAATAGATCAAAATTCTAGTGCCCCACCAAGTCTTTCATTCCCTATCGCTTCTCCGGCCTGCCGAGGCCCCTAGCATTCCAGGAGATAAGGGTCTTGATATTGATTTGTCCCCTTGACCCCTTCGTTTGCCGCTCCCTCCCTGCCCTGTATCGTAGTTCACTAAAGATTGGAGGCTGTTCAATTCCCGAAAATAGCTACCCTTGCTCTTGCGGATATGAGCCGGTTTAGAATTCTCATGTCTCCGTCTCTTGCGCCTTTCGATTTCCTAAAAGAAGTCCACTTTTTGTTTGATCTCTTCGAAAGAATACCCCATCCGACTCCTTACCTCTACCACTTTCTTCACTACCCATCTCGAAGAAGGGGGAGGTAACATGAGAATAGGCTCCACTTCGATAATCTCATCAGCGTCCTCCAAAAAAGCATCAGTCCCCACCTCGTTATGGCAAACTTCAACCTCCATATCCTCAGATGTATAATCCCCACATCTTTTAGACCAATCTCTCTCAACACCAATACCAAGAATCAATGGAGCATTGCCGGCATAATTACCCCTATTTTCCAGAGAATTAGACATAGGGAATTATAGGAGCGAAATTCTGATCATGGTAATCATCATGGTTAGAGTTGCTGCAGCCCTCTCCTGGCTCCTTAAATGGAATAGTCAAGTCGCGTCCTGCTAACCAAGAGCCTACCTCTTAGTCTTCTTCCTCTGATTCGCAAGTCTACCTACCGGACCAAACCTCTTTGCCTTTACCCGTCCCATGATCGAGCTTAAAAGTCTTGATCGAGAGATACCAATTTGATTACAATGCGTTGATCTCTCTGTGTTTGCTACACCCATATCCTTGCGATTGATCTGCACCAAGCTTCTCAGCTTCCATTTCTTCTCATCGCCCCTCTTTTTTCTAGGGCACTGATCTTTTGCGATAGCCTTCCTTGACTCAGAGGGAAACTAGGGCTTCGGCCTGTTATTATAATCCTCCCGTCTAGGTTTGGGCCTTTTAGAATAGTTCATCGACAACGATTTAGACTTGGGGGCCCTCATTAGGGAGCGGGCCCTATTATCAGACCCATTTCGATTGTCACTTCGCCCAGGCCCATAACTATCAGCCTGTGGGCTAACTTCATTATGTAAACCCCGGCCAGTCCGATATCTTTGCCCAACTAGAAATGAACCAGACCAACTAGGTTTGGGTTGGTGTCTAGTGAGCACTTTGGTCTGGTTCTCAGGTTGTCCTTGTCCATTCCGCTGAGGCTTAAACGAATCCAAACCATTTTTGACATCGGTGTGGTCCCTGCCCTCATTTTTGAATTTTAAATCAACCAGATCTTCCCTCCGCTTGAGCCCGTCAATCTGATTGCCGGAAAATGGATTGGATCTTTTTTGCTTGGAAGATTTGTCAAAAAATAGCTTCTCCGGTATGCACTCCGGCAGCTCTCTTTTCCACAGAGCCACCCTAAATACGTAAGTTATGCCCGACACCCAAATTGCTTCAGGGGCTTCTTCCGGTCTCCTGACTCTGATACGGAACCACTTGAAAGAGGCAAGATCTGATTAGTCTTCTTCAAGGAAGCCACGACATCTTTCCCCTATTTCACAAAACAGGGATGAACTCCATAGATGGATAGGAAGGCCAAATCCCCAAATCCATCATTTCTCCTCCTCCTAACCTAGATGACTACATCTAGCAAAGGGGTGCCAAAGCATCGAGCAAGATGTGACCTTCATTCCATTTTTTTGCCCCTTCAGCTAATACTCTGTCAGCATCAAGAATAAAGGGAAAATGAAACAGAAAGAGCCCTTTTGGAAGTCACCGGACTTGAAGCTCGCCTCCAATACCCCATACTTTCTTCCCCCACATCCTGATAGCCTGAGGGCTGGGTTGTCTCCCATGACCCTTCCCACAAGGAGGTTTCTCATTCTATTCCGCTGGAGGCGAATATCATCCCCTGAGAATGAGAAGATGAGGGTTTTGTCTTTTGATATCACTTCCTCACACTCGATCTGGGGCCATATTAAATTTTTAAGTAAAGCTTCCTTGTAGGACCCGCTTGTAGTATGGGTTCCTTTGTCTTCCTTGAAAGCTCCATTGTTCTCAGTGGCCCCTACATCCACTGCTTCCTTTTCCTGAGGCCGAGTTCGACCACTTGTTGCTTAACAAACTAAAAATTCTCTGCAAAACATAAAAAAACTACAATTAACTACAACACTGCCATTGCGAGAAAAATGCTACAGTACTTTGCCATATGCCAACTGAATTTTGTGCTTTCGATTTAGGATATTCTTAGATTTCTTTTATCCACTGTAAATGGACTTCTCTTATGGTTTGGTCTAGCATGACTACAGAGGTTTTCTCATCACAAACAATCATTCTCCTTACCAAACCCTAAAATCACTCAGAATCTTAACCTCTTCCTACAGTGGGATTCGTATCAAATCAGTAGGGACTACCAGGACAACAAAAACAAAACTCCCATCAAGTGGCTAAATGCTAATCCCATAGAAGAAAAACCTCCTATATCAAGTGTGCAGGTGGTGGAGAAAACCCTTCTACCTTTAATTTGGATATAATTGCTCTAGGATCTTTTACACTGGATTTCAAACATCAAATTTTCCACTAAGATGAATAACATTATAAATAAATAATAATAGTAATAATAATAATTAACAGGGCTTCATATAACCCCATAAAATTAATTCGCATCTAGAATTGCAGGAGTATACCAATGTAGGGAGATAGAACACAAGAAGAGAGAAAGATAAAAATTAGAATGGGCATCCACTTTGGACATAGATTTTCATTTATCAACCCATCAAAATCATCTCATTATTATATAAACAAAATTATTCCGATGGCCATAACTACAGAAGATTAAACAAAACAAACTTGCATGTAATTTGCTAAGCTACCAATTGTAACCACTAGTTTTCTAAAATTATTTTATGTTTTTTTTTTTTTTTTTGAATTATAATTTTTTTATGTTTTCTAAAATTATTTTATGTTGATTAATTTCCACTAGTTTTTAGTTGATATTTAGAAGCAAGCCTATTGCTAGTAGCAACTTCTTAAAAAAGTTCACAAGTGGGAAAAAAATCCTGCAATACTAACACTACCAAAAATATTAGTAAGAAACTGATGTATATTAAACGTATTTACTGTTATACTATTCATCAGCATGGATTCTAATTGATATCTGTTGATAGTGAAACCCCTTATTTTTGTCTCTCTGAATCACCACATAATATTTGTCAGATAAGAAGAAACCATTAATCTAAATATTCTCTATTATCTTAATTGGAAAGAGATGGGTCAAAGTCCTATTAAGTCCACTCACAGGTTGTATTCAGAACATCATAAATATTAGGACAAATGGTTGAAAAACTAGTTTAGGAATATCTGTTATCTATTGATGAAATGAAGTAAATATCTTCACAATTGCCTCAGCTATCTACATCTAGATATAATGAAGGAAAATGTTTTGTGATGAAAAAGTGTCTATAGTGTCTATGGTGAATTATAAGCTGACACGTGGTGTTGGGGGTTCAAAACATCCAAAAAAGTGTTCAGTTGAAAAAGTAGGTGTCCAAAAAGAGACACCAAATTCAAAAACACATCATGTGTCAATCAATGGCACACCTACAGGGGTATGTGTCAACACAGACAATCATTCCCTAGATATAACAGTGTTAATCGCACCTCATATTTCTTTCCAAGTCTTTCATAGTTCATAAACACCACTATTTCTTGGATCCATTTGGTCAAAGATTTATTGCTGTTAAGATTCATGAACATCCTTGTATGGTTGAAACAAAAGTAACTTACCATTATCAGTGCAAATAATATAATTATAGCTGTTTCTAATTGGAAGGGCCACTGAGAGAGAACTCCTGGTTTGCAATCAATAACCAAGCATATCAGCCGCTGAAAAAAATTGGCTGTGGAGTTGGAGATCAAATTGCAAACAAGTGAATATCAGACAAGCCATGTCAACTCAGAAATATTGGCTATAAAAATAAGAAGGAAAAAGTAAGAAGGAACCTCTATATTGAGAAATAGCATGGAAAAATTTATGCCACGAGAAAAAAATGAATATATCTAAGAAACTGAGCGCTAACTTATGTTAGAAACTTTCTTTTACTCATGAGAGCCCACTTTGCTTTTAATACAGTATGAGCTAAATCTTGTTTACCCTCTCTATTTAGCCCATAAAAAACAGTCCGGAAGTTGACAGTACTAGGGAAGATCCCCTTGTCCAACATTTCATAGATTAGCTGCAAGGCTTCTTCAGATCTACTTATATTACAGAGACAAGTAATGAACATTGAGTAAGTCTTAAAATCAGGAAATGGTCCTTTAAGTGTTATCTGGTGGAACACATTCCAAGCATCAAAAACCATCCCCATATTCATATATCCGCGAATCAATGCAGAGTACGTAACAACAGTTGGTTCACAACCCTCCCTTACCATTTGCTTGAAAATTTCCAGAGCCTTTCCGATCTGTTTCTCCTTGAAAAAATGGACTATGAAGGATGTATATACATGGACTGTTGGATAAATGCCCACCTGTTTCATTGCCTCCACTTTAGCTAAGGCATCGCCCAACCTTCCCTCTCTTAGTAGTCCATGAACAAGGCTTCCATAGATGTGCTGATCCAGTGTAAATCGTGCTTCCCCCATCTCATCTACCAATGCCAGAGCCTCTTTTAACCTCCCTGCTCGGCAAAGAGCCCTAATGAATAAGGAATAAACAACTGAAATTGTAAAGCCACCCTCGCATACAGATTCTGTGCATCTTTTAGCATCTGACACTTTGCCCACTTCACATAAACAATCAAGATAAATCTCAACCAATTCTTTATCTGGCATGAATCCAGCGCATATCATCTCGTCAAAGATTTTGACAGCTTCATCTACCTTCCGGCCTTTCCTCCCGCAAAGTGATATGATCAAATACTTGTACGTACTCCCATTCGGATGACACCCACCAGCCTTCATCTCTTTGAATTTCTCCAAAGCAATTTCTGTCAGGCCCACTCGACCATATTGCATGATCATAATAGTCCATGTATCTGATGTTATTAAGCAACATCTCCTTTTCATTTCGAGATAGAGCTTTCTCATGTGTTTAAAATCTTTTGCACTTCCTGAAATTTTGATGCTCATGTTGTAGGTTTCTGTAGTGTGGCTATAACCAGGTCGCTGTCCCACCCATGTAAAAAACTGTAATGCAGCATAACCATGCCTTTGGCAATTACGAAGAATCTCCACAACAAGTTCTGGTGTGAATTGAACTGTGCAATTCTCCAGAGATTCTTGCATTGAGCACCAATCCATGGAGGATGATAAAATCCCACATATTTCCTGAAGATCATGGTCATTATAGGCCACTGGTAGCGAATGGACCAACTGAACATCAGCACTTTGTGTTTGAAATTGGTTAACATTTACATTCTGATAGAATTTTACTGATTTGTGTACATCACAATTTGTGTTGCTTCCTCCACTTGGAAACTCAGCTGATTCACCATTTTGAGTGCAAAGCTTAGTGCTTTTCCACATCTGCTTGACCTTTTCTACTTTCTCCATTTCTCCTTTTTTCTCCAAACAAGATATAACCAAATGATATAATCCATTTGCGGTGTTTATTTTGGAATCCCACATTTCATTCAAAAGTTTGAAAGCCTCATCTGTTTTTGAAATCCTACAAAGCTCCTTAATGAATAAAGAATAAGATTTCTGAGTAATCTTGATTCCTTTCTCCTTCATACTCTTAAACAATTCCCATGCTTCAAAGAGATGGTTGTGGCGAACATGACCTGTAACCACAGCCATGATGGCCACTGCATCTGGCTCAACTCCATTTGTGAACATCTCTTCATACAGCTCACAGGCCCTTTGATACTCATTTGACCGGAACAGGTGTTGCATCAGCTCAGTATAAGTAGAAACTGTAGGCAAGTGCCCGGATTCTTTAATACTACTAAACAATTCTAAGGCCTTTGAAATTTCACCCCTCCTCAAGTAACCGTTGATGATAATCCCATAAACCTTCCCATCAACAATGTGATTTTTCTTCAAAATATCAGTAATTTCTAAAGCGTCAACAATTCTATTTGCTCTACACAGCCCTTTCACCAAAATTTCAAGACTTTCAGTATCCAGCATAGTTTTCTTATTCTTAAGTTCGTGAATCAATTCTAGTGCTTCTCTGATCCTCCCCGAAATGCAAAAGCTCTTCAGCATGCAAGCATAAACCCTGTATTCAGGAACCTCAGAAATTTTCATCATGTCATCCCCAACCAATCGAACTGCTGATATATCTCCTGATCCACATAAGCAGTTCAATAACTGCTCATACAAAGCCATATCTACTACCATGCCCTTACTAACGATCTCCTTGTAAAATTCCATTGCAATATCTGGTTTTTTCGCGGCACATAAAGCAGAGATAATAAGTTTGTAAGCCGTTGCATCTGTTTCACAACCAGACTTCTTCATTTTCTCAAAGACCAGCAAAGCTTTGCCAATCAATTTTGCCTTCCCAAAGTGAGAGATGAGAATAGTCCATGTCTTTATGTCCTTGGGACACTGACTCTTCTCCATTTCCTCGACTAATTTTTCCACCAGATCAAACTCCTTTGCTTCTCCAGCTATGTATATCATAGTATTGTAAGTCCCAGTCGTGTGACGAAACCCAGCCCTGTGCTTCACCCAATTGAAGAACCTTAGAGCTAAATGGCGCACTTTAAAGCATCTCTTCAGCACTTTCTCCACAATCTCTGGATCAAACTGAAAACCCGAGTTGTCTAGACGTTCCTCCATCGAAATGACATCATTTTCAGCTCTTACAATCTCCGTGATCTTATGAACAATCGGGCTAACATCATCCACGCCTGGATTTCCCGACTGATTATCCTCCAGTATCTGTGTTGCGGCATTTTCAAGCCGTATACCCTCATCGGCAATTCCACAAACAAGTTGGATGCCATGTGGGTAATCTTTAGTTATCTTTGAGTGTCTGATGTGGGTTTCTTGAGAAACTGAATTCCCACTTGGATTTTTTCTTACTGTGAGGTTCTCAGCTCCTACGATCTCTTTAATTTCATTGAAGAGGGGACCAATGTCATTGGCTTCTTTCTGTGGTTTTCTGGTACGAGTTTCTTGGATTTTCACATGCGAGTGAAGACTTGACGACTTAGAATGGATTGAAAGACGAAATTTTTGGAATTTGAAGTCCTGAAAATAATGGAATTTTTGGGCTAGAACCGAATCCAAAGAGCATAGTTTGGACAAATACCTCATTTGTTTGAAACGTTAAGAGACTCCACGAGAAGAAGAGGTAACGAGAACTCCAACAACTACGATTCTTCCCAGCCTTTTGCTTTCACTCTTTTCAGCATCCACCAGCGCTTCGAACCAAGCGTGTG
The DNA here is from genome assembly GCA_025762735.1 of Platanus orientalis. Classification (NCBI taxonomy): domain Eukaryota; kingdom Viridiplantae; phylum Streptophyta; class Magnoliopsida; order Proteales; family Platanaceae; genus Platanus; species Platanus orientalis. Next base: position 13,396 of record JAOXJP010259548.1, on the reverse strand, counting down.
TGGGTGTTTTTCTCGTAGGGTTCGTGGTCCTGCCTAAACCGCCTTGGTATTCGCTCCCTGAAACTGGAAGGTTGATAGAAATTGTCGGTGGATGCCACGTTTAAAAAAAAAATTTGTTGTGGAACAAGAGAGGCTCGGGTCTTACGTTTCAACACTGCGAATAGTCAAACACCGTATCCAAATATGATTCAGAGAAATCATATGTTGGAAGGGATACGACAATGCGTGAGTCGCAGATCCAATAAACCTATTTCCAAGTATAAAACGGGTCCAGTCAATGTGGTATTGTTGCCTTAGTTGGCTTGTAATTTGCAGCACCAAATACCAACCTTTTGGACACTTACACCCATAAACAAAACAAGAATGAACGTTTTAAGAGAGGATCTACTTGTTTGTTAATGTTATTAGTTTGATATGATCTATTTATATGGGTTATGTTAGTGTTAATAGTTTGATAGGATCTACTTGTTTGTCTTGTTTTCCATGGGTTGAAGAACACTTGGTGTATTTGAATGAATGAACGAATGAAATAGTAGTATCTTGTGATTTGAGAACTCGATTGGATACATAAGTTGATATAATGCTTTTCTATTTATAATGTCCCTAATAGAGGGAAATTAAATAAAAATATTAGTATACATTTTTCCATGGCATTTGGTGGGACGTCATAAAAACCGTTATTCACGGTGTTCGCATGAACATTGAAAAAATAGTTTTTACGGTGTTTGAAGGAATGCCATGAATAGTATTTTTATGGCATTTCAATGAATACCGTGAATATTATAGTTTTTACAGCATTTTTTACACATTGTCATTACCAATCAAGTATTTGCGACGTCTTGATTTATGGCATGCACTTGAATGCCATAAAAAGATTTAACGGCATTTTTTGCACACCATAAAAAATGTTATTTTGTTGTAATGTGTCATGGTTTAAATATTGCATTGGTGCAATTGATGGTACATACTGAAAGTTTGACAAAAGAGAAAAGGGATTTGGGCTGAAAACCATGCCTTAATGTGAACATATATATGTGGTTCAGTCTAGGGCTGTCAACGGTCAGATACAAATCAGATATTGGCATATTCGTATTTGTATTTGTTCATTTAATTGAATATCAAATCAAATTCAAATATTTTATAGATTTAGTGAAAACAATGAGGACCTCGAACTTATAGAGAGAAAAATATGATCAATAGATCAACAAGAGAATGGGGAACTGGCTATTAGGAGCTTTCCTTCATTCAAATTGGGAATGGGAGGTGAGAAATGGGTTAAGGTTAAGATTATAGTATTTGTATGTTGTATTCAACCTAAAATGTCCTACAAAATTGAAGGATAAATATTAATTATGTATTAAATTCAATGGATATGGATATTTATTCGAATAATCGAATCGGATATAAATGCATTCAAAGCGAATATTATCGGATCGAATATGTAGCGAATACGGATAATAATCGAATAGTTGATAGTCTAGTTTAGTCTTTACGTCATTACTCTGGCTTTGGTACTCTAATATCTCATTTATGGGCAATTTAAGTATTTTATACATAATTTATGTTGAATTAATAATTTTGAACATTGTTCAACCAAATAGGATTTTGATTCCGTGAAGTGAAATCAACTTTCAGAATCAGGATTAACCAAATGGGATTCTATAATCTGATTATAGAATCTAATTATGAGAATCCAGAATCACAATCCATAACCAAATCCTAAAATCCGAACCAAACGGACCCTTGATGAATCTTGTGTTTCTTGTCAAACATAGCCAAATCTTGGTTTTGTATAGAATTCGTATGTACACCAAGTAACCAAGAGTCTTAAGCACAATATGATATTGCATGAACAATAAACCAAAAAATAGGCGAAAAAACCCACGTTTTTTGTTCATATAGTAATGTGTTGTGCTTTAGTTGATCATTAAGAGTCTAATCTTTCAAGAGGTTTAAAGTGATAAAAAAAAATCATATAGTTGAGAGACATTTTTTCATGGGTTATGACTTTTCTAGAGTGTGTTGGGCTTATATCCATTAAATAAACAAATAAATAAGTGTTACAACTTACAGTTAAGAGACACCATCTAGGAACATGACTTTTAAAAGAAACTTATCAAGAGAATGGACGTTCTGTCCAGGATGTATCATTCGACCCCTTGTGACGATACATCTTGGACAGAACATCCTTTCAGAAATATCAAATCAAAAATGTCCAAAACCGTATAAAATATACAACAACCCTTAAAACTAAAAGATGGAAAGAAATTTGTTGTGCTTAGGTGGATGATAATTTCATATTAGGACAAATTTTGTTGTGGAGTAAGCCGGATTTGGGTTGCACCTCAATTATATATATATATAATGACTTGGTTTGATTTAGTAGTCATATTACATTTGAAAAATATCTTATTATAAATTAATTGAATAGGGATATGCCAATATTATTTACACCCCTAATTATGTATCAACAGAAAATGTGGGGGGTCTTTCCCTTGTTTGGTTCACAATCTTGTTTGAACTGCCTTTATCATCGCTCCTTAAAACTGGCTAGAGGGAAGGAAATTTGTTTTGCTTAGGTGGATGCTAGTTTCTGATCAAGAAAAATTTAGGTTTACCCTCATTTATTGGTCGAAACAAGACTATCTTATTCTCTTTTATAGAAGATAAGGAATCAAATAAAATCCAATACTGGAAAGAGAATCTCCTTTCCTAAGCCAATAAGGAGGTTCTTTTGAAATATGTTATGTTGGTAATTCATGTTTGCTCAACGTCATGCATCCTTATCCCTAAAAAAAAAAAAATTGTCGCTATCATTTATAAGCAAAGTAAATTTTGGTGGGGTCATGAGGAGAAGAAGCATCTAATTATTTGGATCAATTGGCAAACATTAAGAAGGCCAAAAAGGGTAGGGGGTATGGGCTTTTAGGATCTCCATTCTTTTAATATTTATCTTTTTGCTAAACAAGTTTGATGGATTGTTTAAAATCCACACTTTAGGTCTACATCCTTAAAATAAAGTATTTTCATAATTCAAATTTCGTTGAGGTTGAGAAAATGTATAATTCAACTTGGTTATGGAGAAGCTTCATAGCATGAAGATATCTCCTTGCTAGAGATGGGTCAAAAATAAATCTATAGAGAGATCCTTGGATCCCCTCCACTAGTGGGTTTAACGTTAGTTCTAGTTGGCCACCTAATAGTAATACAAGAACATCTAATGACATTATAAATCAATATGATTTCTCTCAGAATATCAAGGTCATGAGGAATATCTTTTCAAATGATAGTTTCAATATTAAGAAAATTTCCCTAGGAATGTCTCATGAGCAAGATCATCTTATTTGGCACCCTGACTATCGAGACCCCTTCACTATTAAGTCTACTTATCATCTTGCAATTTCCCAATCCAAGTGGGTCTCCAAGCATGAATAGATATGTCCCTTGGAGGAATCTCTAGGGAATGAATACCCCTTCAAAAGTTATACAGCTCATTTCGGGGGCGTGTATGATGTCATCCTACCAAAGAGAACCTTAATTATAGAATTTTATAATTTGACCATTCCTACCATATTTGTAACAGGAAGCCAAAAAGCAATCTCCACTACCTAATCTTATGTCAAGAAGCCTATAAGGTATGTGTCATCCAATATTAGTAGGAATGTGGGTGTCTTCTATTCTTTTTTGGGTTGGTTAAAATCTTGTTAGATTTACCTAATCTTTCAAAACAATAAGTTAACTCGCGGATTGCTCAAGTATCAATTTTGGTTTGGTGCATTGAATTATCATAATGCTTTTTTTATAATATCGAGTTAAATGATGGTAAGAACTTATGTTTGGTTAATAGAATGTTTTAAGAGCTTTTAGCAATCAGATCTAGGGAGAAGGGAACCCCCCAAATCCAAATGATCAAAGTATAGAATTTTTGTTGGTTGCCTCAAATGGACAATAGGATCAAAATCAAGTTTGATGGAGCTTTTTTTTTATTCATCGAGTAAAGCTTATGTTGGAATCATTGCAAGGGATTCGCATTGGCTTGTCCTCTCAACTAAGATCTTCTTTAGTGGATTTTCTTTTTTTCTCTTACAACAGAGAGCATGACAGCCTTGTTGAGACTTCTTTTGGCAAAGGAAGTGGGTCTTAAAGACATCGTTCTTTAAGGAGATGCTTTGACAATTATCAACTTTTTTTTAATAGCTTCCACTTTCCTCCCTGGCAAACCAATTTGCAGGTGTAATTTCCCCTTCTTTGATTACTTATCATTCTCTTACATTCATAAGGATGCCAATGTTGTTGTTCTATATGCCTTTATGCCTTCTCCAAGTTGCTTGAAAGGAAAAGCCTTGTTATTCCAAGTCATCTATATGTGTTTAATCATCATTTTGTACCCCCCTCAAAAAAACAAAAACTTCAAATAATTAATAGCCTTATCCAAATATGATCCCATTAGGCAAAGGGCATCTAGCATTGATGGTTGTGGCATGCCTTCTCAAGAGAGAGGTCAAGGATTCAAATCCAAATCCTTATGACAATATTTTGCAATTATTTGTGATAATGGTTGCCTCCCCAAGTGGCATTATTAAAAATTATGATTATTATTTCTACATTATATTTTATTTAGAACAGTATCTTTAATTTTTGTGGGCAAAAGTAATACCTTCAATTTGTTGGTGTGGGAAAGTACCATCACTAGAAGCCTAGATTAAGTAAGTGTGGGGCTTACTCGTGGCCCAAAGGCACTGCTAGCAAGTTCAATTCATAGCTTGTCCTCACTCTATACCTCCAATTTTTAAAAGGAAGTCTTCTTTGTAAGCCAAATCTGAATCGAAAGCAAAAGACCAATTGATTGCTTGCTGACAAACTAGTTTTTATCATAGACTCAAGCTTCTTATTTATAGGGCCCATCATGTGAGCTATCATGGTGCTACGATCTTATTTTTTTCCTAATCTCTCCACTTGAATCTACACATTCCAACACCCTTCCCCTATTGGGTTAGGTAGCTAGGTCAGCACCCTTCATTGCCTTTGTACCCAAGAGAGATGTGCTAGGTGTAACACCCCACATTGCACTTAAAGAGAAGAAAAAAAATGGCAATTTAACACTTGTAAGGGTAATTTTTTTTATTTCACATGTTTTAGACAGACCTTAGAGTGACTTAAGAACCATTTGGACTAATTTAGAAGTGTAGAACCTAAGTTGGACCATGAACTTGTCAAGTTTCAAAGTTGTCCTAAAGGTGCATTTGGGTTAACTTCCCAGACCCGCTGACACCAAGCCCGGGTGAATTAGAGGAATATCCATACGTTGTTGAAAATTTATTTGAGTCTACTTTCAATGCCTTAAACGATTCGTTATTCAGAGTTTTGTAGAGAAAGTTATGGTTGTTTTACCAGAGAGTGTCTGTGTTGGATTTTATGGGAGAAGCATGATCGATCACATCCTGTAATCGATCGCGAAATCCTAATTTTGGCATGATCAATTATGAATGAAGAAACGGGGTCCTCAGGTGATATTTAGAAGGTCCTTGATTGATTACGGATCTCATGATCGATCACGACACACCCATAAATGCTGAAATATTCGAAAATTGTGATTTTTGCCACTTTTATGACATGAATTACTCTTATTTGACCCACACACTTGTCTTGGATTAGTTATAACACCTCTAAAACCTCATTTAGGTCATTTGGAAGAAAAAAGTAAAGGTTTGAGGGATTAGAGGAGCATGGGAGAGGAAGAAGAAATTCTTCCCCAATTGGGTAAGTTTCACTCACAACTTTGAAAATCCATTAGATTAACTCGTTTTTCTCCTAGATTTTCATGCTTTATCTATTTAACACTGTTTTTACATCATTTTATAGAAGATACAAGCAAATATGGTATCTTGGTTTCTTTATCACTAGATTGTTAAGTCTTTGAAGTTTGGTAAGATTGCATCCCTTGATTACTAGATTTGTGTTTGTTTTCATACATAATGAGCTACTCCTTTGGTTTCTTGTTTTATTATTCATTGGAAATCTTTGATTTAAACAAGATATCAAATTCATCTTCATTCATATTACTTTATCTTTGAAGTTGAGTAAGTTTACTTCATCCAAGCACTAAATTCATGAGGGATTAGTGAGTTCCTAAGTTGATTGTTCTACTCCCATGTTTTTTCTGCACTTCCCTCCGTTTTTATAGCTATTTTGGGTGGGATTTTAGTTTTTCATCATTTATTGCTAAATCGATGTATGTTTTATGATTTTAAAATTTCCATGGAGTGATTTCTTTCGTTATACCTTAGTATAAGTCTTTGTTTGTAGGCAACTCTGAATTCTATATGGGTATTACTAGATCTATTCATAATTGGGCATGTTTTATGTAAGATTTACTCATTTCTTTGTTCTACCACTATATATTCATTGCAATCCTAAGTCTCTCTCTATGATTGAATGTAATAAGGCTAGACCCTTGTGAAATTTAAAGGAGAAAATGATTATTACTCTTTATGCTTGAATTTGTTCTTAATTTCTCCATACTTGAGGTTTCTACTTGTACCATTATTGTTAATTGGTAGTCTTTCCTTAATTTGATTTGCTCAAAGCCTTGTTGCCTATTCTATTTCATATGTAAGTTATCCATTAATGTTATTATTATGTTTCTCATTTAATTGTCTTCACTTACATTGATCAGATGAGCTCCATATTAGTATCATTGCATTCATATATCTTAATTAAAACTCTTATCTTGTTGTTTGATTTGGGGAGTTAAAAGATGATTTATGAGGATTTGGTTTTGGTGTAAGTATGAGCTATTACCTTCCGTTTGGTTTCAAGCACGAGTTTATATGGTTTCACAAATGAGTTTTGTTACATGGACATCTGTTGCATTGCATCCTTATGTAGTTACATACTACTCTATATATGCATAGATTTTTAAAGTACTGTTTGCATTCGAGAATTTGGCTATGACTTGTTTCAGGTACCTAATCACCGAATCACATTAATAGGTGAAGATGGTATTATGACCCAATTCAAGTACACAATCACCGGGTCACATTAATAGGTGAATATGATCTATGACATGTTTCAAATACCCAACCACCGGATCACATCAATAAGTGAGGATGATCTTACAACTCACTTCCGGTACCCAATCATCGGGTTACATCAATAAGTGAAGACAACATTAGATGTCCACCAGTTTCGCTTGTGATATTTATTTTGTTGGAGACCCTTTATGAGTTATATGAGATTTCTGTTTTGTCGGAAACCTACATGGGTTACATGATTCAGTTTTTTTAGAGTCCCTATGTGGGCCAATCCATTGGATTTGATACTAGGTGTCTTGACAAGGTTTGGTTCATAAACCCTACATGGGTTGAGTTAGTTTGATCCGATGTGTGTTTTGATTAGGAACCCTTTACGTGTTGGATTGGTTTGAGGGCTGCATTGAGTTTCCATGAACATGCATTTGTTTTGATTTCTATTAACCGAGGTAACTCATTTAAAATGTGTTAAGGCATATTTATGTAAGGGTATTTTGTAGTAAACATTTCATTGCATGTTGCACTTTTCTTATGAGCTACACTTTACCTATTGTAGTTATGGATTCATGTCGATTTGGATTTATCACTTATGTCACCTTTGTTAAAATCTGATCATTGTTGTAACTAATTTGATTCTTATGTTATGTATATTCCGGTTTCGTATTGAGTCACACTCGTGTAGATTTAATTTACTCCATGGGACATTATGTATGTTCTCTCACGGGCTTTTATAGCTTACCCATGTTTTTTCCCATTTTAGATGAAGCCCCGTAGTTCTTGCTCTAACAGGCCCGATTCCAGTGTTAGCTCATAGGGGGCGAGAGGGTCATTTATGTTCTTTTATTTTTGTTAGTTATACTTCCAACACATTATATATGAGATATGGACTAATTGAGAGACATGATTGATTTTGTTATTCAGTAGTTTTGATGGTGATGAGTTGATAGATGTAATGTGACCTGCTTAGATGGCCCTTTTATGACATTGATTAGATACTTATGGTTATGTTCAACTACATGGTTTATTTGTTATGGATGTGGTGAATCTTAGTTACGTTCTGCTGCATAGTTTAGAATGCATGATGATATATTTTGTTGCACTTGATGATGATGGATGTTTCCTTACGTTATGTTTCCGCTACGAATATTTTGGTAATTGAAGATAATTAATTGAAAAAGAAATGTTGCAATTCTCTAATAGAATGTTGAATAAATGACTCACGAATGTTGCTAACTTAGATGAGTCGTAATAAGAGGAGGAAGGGTTAAGGATTTATTTGGTGTGAGATATCACATTGTTTAAGGACCCTAGATGTTGTGAAAGAAAAGGATTATCTATAGGGGTGTTCTAATGTGATGTAGAGTATTATAACTATACGTGCAAATCTCCCTGCATGTGACTTACACTATTTGAGTTGCATGCCTATGGGTCTCCCATTCCCAGTTGGGCAAACAAGGAAACTGGAGTGAGGGTGTGCTAGTGCAAGCATCAACAATTTCATCTTTATTTTTTAGTTTAAAATATCATCAAAAGAACTATATCCATCTAGTTCATGTGCACAAGAACATTCTTTTGAAGCTTCTTTGGCGTCTTGTCATAATCTTCTACCCTTTCTCAACCTTGGTTTTCCGTAAGTTATAACTTATAACAAAATACTATCAAGACCATTGTTTTGTGTCCCTACTTGCCTACCCTTGCATTTGGATATAAGACAACTCTAAAGCAATACTTAGAGATCTTTGGGTTGCCTTGATTCCTAGGGATGAGGAGCGGTAATCTCCTTAGTACTCTATCTTTCATTACCAATGCAACTCCAAAATGTTACTGTCTCTTGGTATTTCCAATGGTCATATGATAGTTGTGAAAGCTCCTTCTGTAAAACTATCTCGTGCAAAGGCACCAATCACCAAACAAAAGTAAATAGTTATTACATGCTTTGTTTTTTATATTACTAAATGGAGCACATATGCGACGCACATGAATTTTGAATGCAAGTCTTTATATGCAGCAAATCACTTTTCCAACATATAGTTGTGAGTCATCCTTTTTCAGACAAAGTCTTGTTGACAGTCTCTTTGCCATCGTTATTCATTATCTCATGTTAGGATTAGCTTTAATGTTATTCATTGAATCTTTCATTTCATAGTTGTATAACATATATTTTGTTAAGTCATTATGTAATTTGTCAATTTCATTTCAATTTTAGGTTATAGGCTATGAATGTTATGTATAATGAGTGAGCCTATGAGTGCCTAGTGTGGAGACCATCATAATGACAAGGAAGAGATTCAAGTGCTACAAGCCAAGACAAATCAAGTAAAAACCCCAAAAAGTGCCAAGGAAGAGCCAAGTCACCATCTCCGAGCCCAAAAGGTAAATTAGGTAGAAAACCAAATGGGTATTATGTGGCTATTCTAGGAGACCCCCAAATACCAAGGTTTTATCCTAGGAAATCCTTAAGACCAATGTATGCCACTAGGTGCAATTGCTAAAAAAACCCCAGTGAAAAATGAGCCGAGAAATAAGTATGGACATCTCAACTTAAAATGACCATAACTTTTGATCTCGATGTCCCCTTAGAACTCACGAGTACTCAAAATGATTGGCTCGATAAGCTTCTTCTAATTGGCATGATCAAGTTGCAATCAATTGTGAATCTCACAATTGATTGCTACCTAAATCCGGGAGTAGTCTAAGACTCCCATGGTCCAAACCCATAGGTCGTAATCAATTGCGAAACATGTTTGGACCTAAATGTCCAAAGTTGTAATCAATTAGGGATCTAGCAATCGATTGTGAGCCTAATTTTGATTTGCAATAGATTAGGAATCTCCCAATTGATTTCGAAGGCATTTTTGGTAAAAAAAATTAAAACACGAATCCCATGCACATTTTTCAAAATTTGAACCCCGTTTTTCAAAATCTAAGGCTCAAAAGAGTTTCCCGCTTTTAAATATTCTAATCCAACGGTTTGAGGCATTCCTTACCCCTCAATGCAATTAGCCCATAAGAATGTTCACAGGTGTAATGATTACAATAAGCACAACATGAAGAGATCACACATAATCACAAGACACAGTATTTATAGTGGTTCGGCACTAAGGCCTACGTCTACTCCTAAAGCTCAATCCAGAGCTTTCCGTAAATTTATTCAACTTGAAGTACAGACAATCTAGGTAAAAATTCACACAAAAACCTTTCTACTTGCCGTGCAAGCACTGCTTACACTCTATGTCTCCAAAGACTGCAATGCACCTTTCAATGTCTCTAGCAAAAGCGAAAGGGACTTAAACAAAAATCAATATAATAAATATAATTTTACCTCATATAGGTTGATATTGCAAGGTGTACCAGATGTGAGTGCTCCTACTTTGAGTTGATCTGCCTTTTCTTCCACAGATTTGAGCACAACAGAGATTGCTCCTTGATACCTTGTGAAACGTCGGTTTCCTTCCAACGGATAACCAAGATTATCTCCCCTTTTGATATTTAATATAGGAAGCATATAAGGAGATCACATACAGTGATTATTAGCAGTACAAGGCCTTTCACATAGTCGGATTCTAGGCATTTCATCTTTCAGACTAGCCGCACTTCTTAGATAATAATTTTATTTTGCGTAGATGTCCCTCTCTTGAACCTAGGGTATTCTTACCTAAGCCTAGTCTTAGTCCGTAGGATTATAACATTTTCTAATGGACAAGTGTTGGGAATTCTTGGATTGGAATATCTAAAAATAAAAGAGATTTTTCTGAGATTCGCTAGCATGATCGATCACGCATTTTTTGTGATCGACTAGGCTATGGGATCACAACTCTCGAGAGGTTTTAAATTGGCCTAAAATTTTGTTCGTGATCGATCACTAATCTTGTAATCGATCAGGGGTCTATTTTGCTGAATTTTTCTATCATCTTCTTTTTTGTTTGGTTCTTTTTCTCCCATTGTTTTGGGACCAACATTAATGCCTTAAGACCCATCTTACTACCTCACACTCCCCTCTTGGGTTCATTTCCTAAAGTTATAGTGCATTATGCATAGTGTGGGTATTTTTCAAGGTTGTACTTGTCATGAGCATCACTTGAGTTTTTGTCTTTGGCATACTTCATCTTTCGCATCCTTATAAAGAGCCTTCTTCTTGAATCTTTGTCTTGTTCCTCATTTCCTTTGACTTGTCACTGTTTTGGTTTGTAGGTCTTTAGTCCTTAATTATCTTCTTCCTTGTGAGCTTGGGACTCTTTCTTGGACTTTGACATAGTACATTACAATTCATTTGTTTTGACCATGGGATTGACGGGCTCAACAAAAGGGTACCATGTTTATGTCACACAAAGGAGGCCAAGGGTAATCACAATAACAAATAAGATGAATTAAGATAGAGTAATGAATCAAAGTTTGTATGTGAGCACATGAAATATATTAAATATGTATCATCACTATGATTCTATTATGCGTATGTTATGAGATAATCATATGAGTGTCCAAAGTGAACCAAATTGAATCGTACATATGCTACATGGTATATAACATATGCTAAGTACTATATGCCATAAGCTAACCAGTAAGGGTTTTGGTAAAATACTGAAACCAACTGTGAATAAATCCATGTTGAGTCTCTAACAAAATCAAATGTGAATATAAATAAATCGTGACGGGTTTTCGACAAATCTAAAACATATAACCCATGTAGGGGTCTCTGGTGTATATATATATATATATATATATATATATATATATATATAGGGTCTCCGGTAAAACATAAGATATAATATCACACCTCACACATGATTACACACACTTAATAGGATCTAAGCGCATATTCAATGACCTGTGAACTTGTGCAACTTTAGAGACAAATTTATATAAACCTATAGTGGACTAATGAGCAAACTATATCTCATTATAAAGGTCTAGAAGTCTAGTTTCTAACGCAACAAATGGCAAGCTAATAGGAGTTGTATAGAAAAATATATGAGCATTTTAGTGCAAGGTATAAAAAAATCGAAAAAAGTGGGCTAAATCCTGATCAATCGGGGTGGGGTAGCACCAATTGGGGTGTGTGGACAATTTTCAGAAAGTTGCGATTTTTTGCAAATTTTGTTTTGAAAGTTGCCTAAATGCCTTATGAATGTTCTAGTGTTTATATAAGTGTTATAACTCGACCTAATTCAACACAAAAAATGAATTGAGCAAAGGAAAAGAGGTAGATTAAAGATAAAGCTAGGGTTTTAAAGATTTTTTTATATTTTGGAAGAGGAAGAGGTTGGAGAGCTACAAAAAACTTTGGAATCTGATTTTCTAGAATAAGATACAAGTAATCACATAAAGAATATATGTTTTGTTCATTGTTTAGGATCATAGAGCTTTGTTTATAAGTTGAAGTTTTTAAAAAATCCTCCATGTTTTTAAAGCTTGTTTTCTTAAAGAAATATAAAAAGTTTCAAAGTTCCTATGAGTGACTGGGCAATTTGAAAAGATCAATCAACGACCATGTTTTGCTATTGACTCTTCACTGCTTATAGAATCCATGCAAGAAGTTATTAGATTTGATGAAGACACCCTTGGTTGGGCATTTGATCATCTCAATAAGAATCTTGTGGAGACAAGAGGTTTCATTGCCAGTGGGATGGAGCAAAGGAGGAGGTACCTTTTGAGGATCATAGAAATGGACAATCGTAATCAATGAAATTTAAGAGGGTGTGGACATTACATATTTACAGTATTTGTAGATATATAGGTATTTTTCTTATTTGTGAAGGACATGTAGGTATTTCTGTTACATGTAATTGACATATGATAGATCCAGTGGTTATGTGTGATACAAGACTTTTTTTTCTATTATAAATTTGATAGTTGAGATGTTCACATTACATAATTATCATTTTTAATACTCTTTTATTCTTTTTATTTTATGAGTTGTTATTTGTGACCTATTATGCAAGCCTATGATAGGTGGGGCCCCATATACATGGGATAAGGGAGTTAAGTAGGACATGAACTAGATGATGAGAATGCATTCTATTTGAGATAGATGACAATTTCATAGTTAACAATGTTTAAAATATTATATTTTCAGCTTTCCAGCAAAACTTTATCACCAATCAAATACAAAATAAGTTAATATTCCATTAACTTTCTATTTACATTTTGGCAATCAAACATTATATAAAAAGCTGAAGGAAAACTTATTTCATTTCACTTCACTTTAGTTTAGTTCCGTTCACTTCACTTTTCTAGTTTTCCCTACAATCAAATGAAGCCTAAAGGAAAAGATAAATAAGTTGAATTAGGGTTGCAAACGGATAAAATTCAGAATAGATATGAGCATATCCGTATCCTATCCAATATCTAACAGATATTATAAAACT
>JAOXJP010259528.1:0-21152 GCA_025762735.1 Platanus orientalis | reverse complement strand
CATCAGCACTGAAAAGTGATTTGCACTTTTTAGGGGGTGCATATCACTTTTAAGCACTGATGTGCTCGCCTCCTGACAGGGGCTGTGGTTAGCATTAGTTAAGGGGAGCGTTCCCAATCCTCCTTGAAAGGAACCTGGGTTGTCTACCAAGCAGAATCCTTTTTTTTTTTTTCTTTTGGAAAGAAAGCAACGCCTTTTCATCTCTTCATTGTGACTTTATAGATGGGAAAACATTGAGGATTTGGTATCAGACAGGTGGAAAAAGAAAGTGTAATCTCAGCCACAATATCTTATTGGGTTGTACAACTTGGTAGATAAAGACTATTTTGTCAGATGAGGCTGCTAGTCACCTATGGACAAGTGGTGGTGCCTACCAACATAGCAATCATATCTCTCAACATTACCCTCCAATGGGCTCGATGTGTGACGCCCCGTGAAGCACGGCACAAGAGGGTGGGCCATTCACTTTTGGGATGTCCCATCAACCCCAAATCTAGCATGCAAAGGAGGGCGTGAAATCATCTAGGCCACTCCCCCTGGGGGGACACTTAGGGGTGGGGGACATCAAAAATCCCCAAAAAGTGAATTGATGATTTCAGCCTGCAAAGGAGAGGCACCATTCCTTTTAACACTCTTCATCAAAATCTGAAGGTCTTCCCGACAACAGTACCCTACGTCCCTTGACTTGGGGATCCAAGATCTTCTATAGATGGCCATATTTCTTTTGAAGAGCACATGAGAGAATGTGACCCTCCCAAACAAGTTGTTTGGTGTTGAACGAGGTTGGGAATTAGTATATCTCTTGTGGCCAGGGATTGAACCTCCAAGAACAATCTCCTCCCCCCCATTCCACACACACACACACAGAACATCCTCATTCTAGAAACTCATTAGGCTCTCCATGGTCCATACCCACCTTTGCAAAAAGGTTCCCCAAAGTGGCTAACAGAAGCAACCCTCAGAATCCAAAGAAAGATTTTGTGAGGGGAACATGTTATTTGTTGGAATAAAATGGCATTGATCCAAGTAAATGTCTGGTCAGAAGAATGTTTTAAGGCAAGTTACAATAGTCACTCTTCTTAAGACACTTTTTGTTAAACACTCAATTAAATTGAATCAGCAAAGGAGCTAACGGGCGAGTTGTGTCTCGAAGATACAAAGAAGCACAATAACTCATTGTATGTCTATGGTTTGCTATACCGAAAATCCACTCAGAACAATCGCAGCTTTTAAAGATTCAAAAGTATATATTCTAAAAAAGAGAAAGAGAAAGAGAATAAAATAATCTATTGTAGCTAGATGACCCCATATTTCAATAGCAAACACCTATTCATACGAACATTTGGTTCCTTTCAAAGTAGAACAAATAGGCTTTTTTCTTACTAGAAAGGTAAATTAATATGTAAAGATTGTAAAGTTATTCAAAAAAAGAAAAAAGTTTAACCACAGAACATAGGTTAATGGTTTTAAATGTTAATATTAAAAAATGAAAAAAAAAAAGGAAAAATTAATTACACAAGAATTGAATGATGGAACCTGAAAAAAGAAAAAAATAACAAAAGTTAGAGATATCAGTCTATGTATATATCACACAGCAACAACATAGGCTATAGGCACAAAGGATCAGGATTCATGTTAACAAGTCTGAAATGGATAAGAGATTTATCGCCAATTCATAAGGTCCCATATCAAATGGATGGTTTGGATCAATCATGTTAGCAATTCATGTAATGAAAAACGGCTACATTATAAATACGAAGATTGTTAACATTTAATATCAAATTTGAATACCATTTCCCTCTTAATTGTATCTTAGAAAAAAGTATCAGGATTTGATCATGTAGCTACAATCTCTCGGTCGGTAAAGCCATTGATTTATAAAGCCAAAATAATCATAAATCATCATCCTATCATGCATACATGTTTCCTTGGATGCATATATGTTTCCTTGCGTAACTTATTTAGACCAATTTTTATTTTTTGAATAAATCGAATATATGTAAACATAATTACAAGGGAAACAATTGGGAAATAGTACGTGAAACAGAAAAGAGAAGCAGCCTTTGCTTGGAGGGATAGGTCAAGGAAGTGCCTTTTCTTGAGAAACGTTTATCTCCCCATCAAATGTCCTATCCAGAATGGTGTGCAAGACACCAGAGGATGTCATATGGAATAAAATGGGTCGAAAGTTGAGCATTTATTTTGCATTTAAATGGGTACCTATTTTTTCATTTGAAAACTGTTTTTACAGTTTTAATCCTATGCACCTAGCCTTTGTGTGGAGGACATGGTAAGACATACAAATTCCTGGACAGATCATTTGATTCCGATAAAATATGGTCGTGCAACATTAAGAAGTATCCTGTTGATTTATGCACATTCCATTTAAATGAATATAAGATTGTAGACACAAATTTCGTGTGTAAATTCGTAACACGAAACAAATGTAACAAATTAAATAAATTAATATTTTAAATAAAGAATGTAATACAATTCTTTGATTTTTACACTCTTTTTCAAAAGAGTAAAGTTTCTGATTCTTTGTCGACGGAATCTAAGGGTCTGAAGGCGTGTTTCTTGGATTCAGGTGTTGATGATGCTTGATTGCAGGAGAATCACTCATCTTCGGAGCTTCGCGATTTATCCAAAAAGAAGAGAAACACTACGAATCTTACTCTCAGGGCCAGATTTGTGGCGTATCTCTGAGATGCAAAAAGTCTTCTTCTCCCTAGCAATGAACTGTTGTTGGAGAGACTAAAAAATATACCTTAAGCCTTCAAGCCTTTGAAGAACTCTGGAGATGCTTTGGGAGTCTTCTTTTCTCTAGAGCTTCTTTCTTCAAGTCTTTTGCAAAAAGTCTTCCCTTTGATGTGTGAGGGAGTATTTATAGACTTTAAGGTATCATTCATCCACACATTTGATTGGTTGCTGATTGAATTTTCATACCTTTTATGTCTTATTGTTTCCCTTTTTGGAGAGAGAACAATATAAGGAACTTTTTATCTTCCTTAATTGGCATATCTTCCCTTATTTTTCCTAGAGAATCAATTTAGATAGATTCTTTATCATGCGGGTCCCACGTAGACAATGCTTAGACTTTGGACCTATTAATGGGCTGAGCATGTGAGCTGTGTGGTCTTTGAGCTAATGTTTACAGACCCAAAACCAAGGCTAAATGGATCTATCTTGTTCACTATGCCCAATTTGTTGATTTAAGATCCATTTGGACCTTTGTATAAAATTGTGAGGATGCAACCTTTTATTTGCAATTTACACAAATTTTAGGTGTCTACAAAGATTGAAACCATAAAAAAAAGTATTCAAATGAACATTTTCTCCCTATATAAAAGCGGCACCAAATTCAAAATGCCATCACATGTCAGCCTGTGGTAGGGGACACGGTAGGACATATAAACTCCTGGACAAAACATTTGCTTCCTTTTGTCAACTATTATACTTTAACATATTAAATCGCTTGTTTGGGCAAAGAGAAACCCACTAAACCCTCCTACTCAGGGACAAGTGTATGGTGTTCGACAAAGGTATTATTTTTATTTATTTATTTTATGAAGTGTGAGGGATGAAAAATTCCAAGCCAGTGAACCTGAGAAGGTCTTGTTATAAAAACAGAACTGGCCTGAATGGTTAAACAACTAGTCCAGTCCAATTTGCTGGGTTGGGTCGAGGCTATGTTTCGTATCAAGAAATTGAGCTTGGGCATGGTTTGGACAGATCCATCTTGAACCCGGTCTCTGATATGCATACTTTTTTGGGGGTAAAATCTCTGATATGCATATTGATCTGGCCCAAATATCACATTTGGGCCTGGCACAAAATAATATAGTTTCACTTATAAGGTTAGTAAATATATGTTCAACACATGATTTATGTTATTATACATATTATTATTTAATTAAATTATTTTCAATTTAAAATGTTCTAAGTTATTTTTCATGGGTCATATAATATATTTTATAAGTAGTAATGGTGTCAAATTATGAAAATTTCAAAGCATGAGAAGCCCTGGTAATGCCGACCCAGCCCAAAGCCAATCTGTCTAATAGGGTTGGATTCAGGCCTTGTGGCTTGGGCTAAACTTGGGCCTACGTCTCCACTAAACTCATGCTTCCTAATGCGGGCTTGGGCCTTGTTGTATTATGATCAATGGGTCAACTGGATATGACTTGAATATAAATAATATTATAGCTTAAATTATATGAAATTAAAAGGTAAAAAAAGCCAAGGATAAACCATGAAAAAGAAAGTAAAACAAAAAACTTAAGACAACAATGAAAATATAAATGGAATTGAGTTGATTCCAAGTTTCCCCTAGCCAATTCAGACTGGTCAAATAGGTTGCTACATAGTTAGTCTGTATCCCAAGTACACTTGAAACCACATCGAGGCGAGTCAACTCGGTCAACTTCTTGATTGACTTATCAAGATCTAAAACATACACAATAAGACTATTAGACTACTAGAAATACTGGTTATTTATAAGTTTAAATTACTAATATTATTAAGGTGAATTAATTGAAATAATATGCACTTTTATTCTCAAGAATAGGAAGAAGAGAAATAGAGAAATTGGGAAAAGGGTTTTTAAACTATGAAGTAAGCTAAATTCATCTCTCTCTCTCTCTCTCTCTCTCTCTCTCTCTCTCTCTCTCTCTCTTGTCTTTCCCCTTAATCATTGTTTTTTTACCATCGGAAATAACATCGACATTAGAAATAAGGCAAGAGTAAAGGCCAGTGTTGCCTTCTACTTCTCTCTGCACTTCATTTTCTTTATTCTTCGAGGTATACCATTTCCCTTTTAATTTTCTATTTGCTATGTCCTAGGTTTTATGATTTAATTTCTATTCAAAACCCTAACTTCACTTCGTTCTCACAACCTTGTCTTAGACCCCTCAAAACCAATCTTTAGGACCATTTATCAAAATTAATTAGAGCATTATTGTGCTCTTTTCATTTTGGGGGGTTTCTTTTTTTGGGGTATTATTGTGCTATTTCTTCTTTTTTAACAATGTTTATTAGAGCATCACAAAATGTATGGTACTTTCTGATGATCCACTATTTTGTTTTAGTATTGCGTGTGACAAATTTATGTTAAGTGTCTTAAAGGAATGAAGAGGGGGGGGGTAGAGAGGTTATGTTTAATTATATAACTCATTATTCTTCTTTTTTGTTATCATGGTTTTATTTATATGATGGTCATTTCATGATCTTTCAAAAATAAAATTATGATGCTCAATAGGGACACTAAATATTCAAATAAACTATTATGTCATTTTGGGGACCTTCTATTTTATGTTTACATGTTTTTTAACATTTAATTTAATGTAATAGAATTTTGAGTTATGCTTTACTTATCCTTATGAAGTTTCATGTAGTTATGTACATCTTGGATTTAGTTTGGAAATATTGAACTTCAGTATTGGTCTATTTATTCCCAAAAGTGCATCCACAATGGGATATAATGTTTTACCAATTTCTTTCTATTTTTCTCTTTATAGGATTTTGAATCATGAAGGACCACATTAAAAACAACAAACAACAACAACAACAATAATAATAAATAATAAAACAAAAAATTTCAAATAAGATGACCAGGTCTATCTATGAACCCCCACACACTTTACCCCCTTGCAAGCTGCATCTTTACTTTGACTCCCAATGTCAATGAAAAAGAAGTATGTTGAATTTAACAATTGCCAAACATATTATTCCTAGCATGGAGAACTAGTTATTGAAATAATAAGATATGTGTCAAATATTACTTTTTTTGATCTTTTGATCTTCATACTTTTTGTTTTACTTGTACATATGACGTAATTAAATAATGAGATTGGTTGCTAAGGAACTAACATCTTGAACCATGCTATTGATGAAATACTCGGAGATGAAAAAAAAAAATCACTGGGTGCTTTAATGGTAAGAAGCAAAGCAATGAATGAACAAATCGGTCTATCCATTGCCCTAGGAGAAAAGTAAAAGAGAATATGATTAGGATTATGACTAATAACTTTCAAATATTAAACATGAACTTGATGCATTTTTTTAGGTTAGAATTCTGGTTGATTTGATGGCTCTAAAGGATTCAATGAAGGTTTACTTAGACTATCTTTAGCAAATGGTTTTTTCCTGCCCTTTTTTCAAATTTGATATATGGTAGATGATACATTATGTAGTTTTATGTAAAATATATATTTTTTATTTTTTATTAGCTTAACAAAGAGTTAGTGTTTTATTTTCTTGGAAAGGTATTGTTATATGGGAAGTTGTTTAATGTTTATGAATGTATATCAAAATATATGATGCCAGAAGTTTGTAGTGAAAAATAATATTTGGTTTCTTTATGGACTCCCTATTTAATGTCTGTCTATACACAATAAAATATGAGTACATAGATACATGTCTTGTGTGTGTGTGTGTGTGTGTCTGTTTGTATGTTTTAGAGGTTTATTATAAATTAAAATACTCTTCTTCCATTGATATGTAATATGCATGTGTAGATGAGCATTGATGACAATCCTAACCTCGAGATAGAGGTATATGTAACAATTGCATGTGCATTCTATTCAACTTGTATTGTGTTGGTCAATGAAGATAGTAGGGATAGATGGCCATCCAAAAATATTTACTTGAAACAATGAAAGTTCATTAAAGATTGTTACACTAAATTTCGTTGTTCTTAAAGGAGGTTTGAAACTTGATGTTCAAATTACCTAGCCGTTTAGGAACTTTATTATTTTATGTGTGCGAACTTTGTAAAGAAAGCTTGTTAATTACAACTGTTTCAAAAACAATGAACCTCTGATTCTCCAGTCATTACACAAATTGTAAAGAAAGAAAAGCAGAGCACACAAATAAAGAAGAGGGGAATAAAATAATGAGGCTTTATTGAATATCTATAATATTACAACTTGAATATCAAAACCACATTTCTCGCATTCATAGCAATCTAACTTTACCTATTGGCAATCATAACTCTTAATTCTTAAGCCATTGTGATCTTCTTTCTTGAATTCCTAGAGGTTTAATGGATGTTGAAGCTTTAAGAAATAAAATAACCTGAACTTGTAGAGACTTGATCTTGAAACTAGGAGAAGAAAGGTCGTTGAAACATTTGAGGTTGCAGAGAAGAAATTTGTAAAGTATAAAACTATAAAAAGCCTCCCAAAACATGTAGAATAACATATATTTATAGAAACAACTTTGAAATTTGACTCTGTGTGTAAGTCCTTGCTTGCCATTGATGGATGATCAGATGGTTAAGAAAGGATCCATGTTGATGTGAGAGTTTGAAATTTTTAGTTGAATGTTTTAGAATCCTAAAGGGGAGGGGTGAATAGGATTTTATTTTCTTTTAGAACCCTTTTTAAATAATCACCCTTCCAGATTATAGTTTTTGCCTCCCACATGTATGTGTGATGAATTAGCAGTGCAATTAACAGAATAATTAGAACATATAAGTAGCTAAAGTAAAACAGACAAATAGACACAAAAACAATCACACACTAAGACAAGGTTTATAGTGGTTTGGCCAACTAGGCCTACGTCCACTGTTTAAAAGCTCTAACTAAGCTACTTTAATTTTTATTAATAGACTTCGTCTATTACAAGAAAATTAATAAACCCACTCTTAGTGAACTTTGGTCACTAACAAACGCAATTCGTGACTCCAACAAGTGCCAATCAAACCTCCAATGGCTTTGGTGAAGACTCAATAATCAAAGTAGTAGTAAAAGGAATAAATTCCCAGTATTCATTCCCTCTCAATAGGTGAATATAAAATTATTCTCAATGATTAATACTTCACAATAATAGTAGGAACACTTATTGTGAATATAAACTCTATTGCAAAAGGCCTCTTTATATAGGCATATTTAACTATTTAATTTAGTAAATTAATTCCTTAATTTTTATGCAATAATAAGAAATAATTTTTAGATGAAATGCCTCTTAAAGGCTAATGTTCAGGTTTAATCTCAAAAAATAAATATCTATAAAAATGTGCTTAGGTCTCAAAGATTTTTCCTCTTCAAGTTGCACTTCAAAGAAGATAATGGTGCATAAATGTGGTTGCCTCTATGTAAGCTGATGTACCAACATTTACATAAATAATTATAGCTCTTAAATGATCAAGTTCTAACATAAGCTTTAATATTTAATCAAATATAGAGCTAGGTTTTAATTTTTACCTCTTTAATCTCTATAACTTGAAGTTTTTGGTGGTTTGCAGGTTTGAAGCCCTAGGACACGATCTTGTGATGATAAGATGTACCAATTTAGCTCTAAAGATTGTGGGTAGACTCACCCAAGTACAGAAGATGAGGAGGGAACTCAGTTCTTTTTTTTCATAAACTCTAAACCCTTACTCATTTTTAAATGAATGTGCCAATAGAATGAGCGTTGCTTTGAAAGATGAGAGTTCTCTTTAAAGTAGAGGGTTTTTACCCTATTTATAGTGGTTTAAGACCTCTAAATATTTGGATTCACAACGGTAACAAAATCCCACAAACTTGGAAGGTTTTGGACGAAAGACCAACTCAAAAATTCATAATCTCCAACCTTGGATTAATCCTAAGAAATATTTGGGATCGATCTTGGGTGTCTCTCTGAGTTTTTCTAGAGATTTTCCATCTTAGAATCAATCATGACTTTCTAGGATCGATCCTAGACCTCTAAAATTACACAAATAGCCCTGTAATCATTAAGCTTTACTCTTGGAAGCTTCGAA
Organism: Platanus orientalis; assembly: GCA_025762735.1. NCBI lineage: Eukaryota > Viridiplantae > Streptophyta > Magnoliopsida > Proteales > Platanaceae > Platanus > Platanus orientalis. The sequence continues at coordinate 12,409 of JAOXJP010259528.1, read as the reverse complement.
ATCATTCCAAAACCTTTGAGACCTACCCAAGTGTACATTCTACCTTACACCATGGTTCTTAAATTAATTTAGAATGGTTTACTATCCTAGAACTTATGAATGAGTCTACCATTCTAAGTTCCTAGGTGGTCTTCTAAACTCACCTAGGTTTGGCTGGTCAACTCACTCACACCACACACACATTACCTATGATTTTACATGTATGAACCTGTGTGTCTCTGAAGAATGTGATATTGAAGTTGGTTATATATCTGATATAGTTTCTGAGACTGTTCTTGATAGGTTTGAACTTTTTATCTCTTGGTTAGTATGTCCATCTTTCAGTCTTCAATGTAGTTCTTCATATGACTTAAGACTTGACTTAGACTTACAAACTCTTATACAAAATTTATCCCAATACAATAGTAAAGCCTACTACAATACAAGCTTAACTACCTACAGTCCTTTTTGTACATGGAATTGGTAATATACTCAACAAACTTATCCTCTATCCCTTATATATCTAGCTTCAGTTTGATGTGAATAAGGAGTCTTATTGCATTAAGAGTCCTATTTAACATAGGATTGTGCTCTCTTGAAGACTTGTATGAATTGGAGAGTTAGAACATGAATTAAACTTGTCCATGGGATTCATGGGTGTTATAAGAGTCTAAAAACACCTTACTTGTGATTTTCTTAAGCAAAACACATAAAATATAGAATTTTTAGTTTATTGAATTCCATGTATCGCAACTAGGATGGTAGTCGTGATTACATTGCTAGTCACTATTGCACTAATAGTTGCGATTACACTATTAGTCATGATAGCACTGCTAGTTGCAAATGTGTTTCCTGATCACAAATGATGAAATTTTGGAGAAATCTCAAATGAAGTATTTATTCATGAATTATCCTATGACAACAAAAATATAGATGGTTCTGATGAGATGTTTTGTGAAATGTTCCGAATGAATCTAGATTACTTCCATATGGAGAGATTTCATAACATGATACAAGTATGGTCAAGGACTAGGTAGCTATGTTCCTACATGTCATTCCATTTGAAATTATGAAATTCCTGAATGGGAAGATATTTTCAATGTTCTGGTGAGATAATTAGCCGATAATTTGATCGTGTATTGGAATCTATTCTTGAAATGCAAATAACTTTATAAAGGATTCACTACCTATACTCCTATTCAAATCTAGGAAAGTAGTAATAAATACCCTACTTCAAGTTATTTCAAATGCAAGAAGGTTGAGCTTTTTATTTTTTATTTTTTATTTTTAGGTGATAGACATGGTTCATAGGAAATTTTTTATTGTATGACTATATTGGTTCCATTCATGGGGCACATTCGAAAGTTAAAAGCATCATCAGATATTTAGCCTCAATTCTAGAGTAGGAAACAATATCTGACACAAAACATGTTAGTTATGTGCAATTTTGATATGAAATTCACATTCATCCTAGCAGGTTGGGAAGGCTCAACATCTGACTCTAGAGTTTTAGTCCATGGTGCACTCTCAATGGAGGATCTCCTCACATACCCTATAGGTGTGTAGTAATAAAAGATTATTTGATGGCACATGTTATGTTGGAATGCATGAAAGTATTACATGATTGGTGTCGGATTTCCATTGCTACAAAACTTTATCACCCTGTTTGTAACACATGTAATCACCTTAATGAGATTAGAGAAAGTACTCCCTCTATACCTAGAGAATTATTTAACCATAAAAATTCTTCTCTATGAAATATGATTGAATGAACATTTAGGGTTTAGAAGAAGCATTTCAAAATAATCCATGATGAGCCAATATACTATTACTAGAGTTAGATTGATTTAGTATTCACGTGTTGTTGTGTGTACAATCACATAAGAAGATACATACCCATTGACTGCATCTTACTAGAAGTGGATGCAGAGTTAGCCATGCAACATCCAAACAAAGGTGACCCTGTTGAGGGACGACCCATTCGAGTAGAAAATGATTAATAAGAGACGATCATTAGAGATGGAATCTTGGATCTAATGTTGGAGGATTTTTAGGCTAGGGTTCAACATCATTAGATTATTTTTATTGACTCTTAATAAATTTAGATTGTTTTAAATTGAGACTAGCTATTTGTTGTATAATAATTGTTACCCATTGTGGTTATTTTGGTACTATATGGGAACTAACTTATGTTGTATTGATATTGAGATTCTTTAGATTTATTCATTATTTAGAATTGTTTGTGTTATATGTGTTGATTATTAATACATTTTAGATTAATGATGGAGTAAGAAAATACCCAAGGCAAAGAAGGTACAGGGGTTACGAGATGTGGAAATAATATTATATGGACAAAAGACATGAATAGGAGTTTGTTGGAGTGTTATCACTATGAGGGCTTAAGATCCTCCATGGGGTCAAGGACTTGACTTACATCTCAATAATGAATCTTCTGGACATTGAATTTACCCTACAATTACCTCTTATTAAAAAAACATGTACAAAATAAACTAAAGACACTGAAGGTTCAATTTAAGTTACTTCACAAAATCGTCCGCAAGAGTGGGTTCAGAATAGACATTGCCATAGGATAATATGCAAGGTGTAGAATAAGGGGTGGTGATATTGCTATTTGTCCTATTCCTAATTCAATTGATGTGGGTCTAGAGGATCTAGGCCTTGATGAACAATCAATAGATATTGTTATTCTCACTAGATCCATGTCCCTTAGAACTCCCACTTGTGAATCAACTGGGGAGGGGATTAACATTGGCGGCTTATCTTGAGCAAGGAATTCAAGAGAGGAAAGAAGTAGGGGAGATAAAGAGCTCTATATATACTGATATCTTGGATGCCAAAGCAATGAACATTGGATGAATGGTTGATGTAGTGGATCGTTGTAGTATTAATGTTGTTACACTTGATCCCACAACATTTATGGAAGCTACTTGTGAGGTCACACATACACATCTAGTCTTGTTCAACTCAACCTTCAAGCATTTATATGCTAACCTAGTAAAGTATTGGATCTTCATGATCTATGATCCATAGTTTGGAACTGACTATCTATCCCACCACTTTAATCCTTGAATTATTACAATATTACCTATTTAATTTTTTATTTATATTTATTAATATGGATGACGGTATAAATACTATGATACACCCATGATTATTGTATATTATTGATGACAAGATACTGCATTATAGTTTGACTAACAAACTAGTATGACTAACCTATTTTGTATATAGGTGGAATATGGTGGTTTAATACATATCTTTTTGTTTGTAGTCTCTTTGTTTCGGTTGATGAATGGATGGATGCATTGTCATTTTATTCTGCATTATTCATGGTTGAACAGGTTAATGGATGAACTTTTTGATGACCTTATTTATGGATGATTAGGTTGTTGAATATGTTTATTGATGAATAGGTTAATAAACAGGTTTATAGATGAACATGTTAATGGATGAACAGGTTAATGAACTTGTTAATTTATGGATGAATAAGTTTGTGAATGAACATGTTAAAGAATAAGCTTATGGATGAACAAGTTAATGATCCTATTTATAGATGACTAGGTTATTGAACAGCTTTATGAATAAACATGTTAATAAATAGATTAATGATAGGCTAATTTGATGAATAGGTTAATGTTCTTTTTTTATGGGTGAACAAGTTTAAACATGAGTTCATGGATGAACAAGTTTTGGAAGTGTTTCATGAACATATTTATGGATGAACATTTTAATGATCTTATTTATGGATGAATAATTTAATGAATAGATTTATGTTTATGTATAATAAATAGAAGTTATTATGCATCGAGTTAGCTAAAATCATAAAATTTGCATACAGTTTCGTAAATACTTTCTTGACAACCAAAAAATATTTTCTTACATTTTCTTAATATATTCTAAATCAATTAAGCAATGGAAAGCATCATTGCACTCTATTTCACTTCACTTTACTCATTTTCTTACAATTAGCTTCACTTCACTTTCTCGCATTCTAATTGCAACCAAGTTAAGGTTTATATAAGATATCCACATTCATAATTAGCTCAACGATGATGGGTACCGAATGCCAAGTAAGTGATGTAAAGTTCTTGAGATTGATTTTTTTTTTTTTTTTTGGTAATTTAATGAATTGATTAATTTTTTTATTTTCATATTAAAAAAAAAAATAAGTTGGATGGTTGAGACTGTTTGACAATGTTTGGTTTGGATTTAAGCAAGTTGGCAATGGATTGGGCTGGTGAGGGTAACAACTGAGCTGTCGATTGATTTGACCCCCTTAGCAGGTTGCGAAAAAAAAAAAAAAAAAAAAACAGAAAGACAAGGCGGGTAAATTGAAAACTAACCAAAGCCAGGTTTGGGTAACAGTAAACCAACAACATCACCCTCTTTTTGCACAATTTTCAGCCTAATATGCCTTTGACAGAAAAATGTAGCCATGCTTTCTAAAGAAAAAAAGGAGAAATATTCAGTAATCAAGGTGAAATGGTACAGTCATATTTATGGTACTACCTCTATTGAGACAGATGGTCTAGAATCATTTTTATCTGATTTACAACCAATGGGCCCCATATGGGAAACCTAGTGGACAAAAAACAGTTGATTCTGACCTTCAGAAAAGTCAACTTTCTTTTGAAGACTATTGCTTGGTTCTTGGTATCGAAACAAAAAAAAAAAAAAAAAAAAATTCTAATCAGTTACATAGTTAAAATCATTGATTGGTTTTTCTTTTTTCTTTTTTTCCCTCTTTTTGGCCTAGAATCTCTTCTGAATAGAAATCCATAAAGTGAACACTTTGGATCCATACATCGGATATGGAACCTTGTGGTGTAGGGTTTGTAACACCAAAAGTATAGTGGCCCCAAGACTACCTAATGCATCTCCTTAGAAGAAAATGAGAACACCTTCTTTTGGCACTTGACTTGGGAACAAGCTTACTATTACGACATGGTTAAGTCCTATCAATCTAAAAGTTGATGTCCCCACATTGTTTTATGCAGTGCAGTGTAGAAAACAAGTCCTATTCTATATCAAAGCCAACGAAAATAATTTAATACCTTAAGTTCTGTGGTTCCTTCAATTGGGTTGTTGTCTCATCAATCTATTGACAAGTTATTTGGTTACAGCTAATTTCCGTTATTTCATTGAAATTCAAACAAATGTGGTTGATTGTGTGGTTAGGATCATTGATGCACTGCTGTTTTCCTGTCATGTCCAAATCAAGAGTGGCCCCTTGATTGAATGGCTTGAATTGATGATCTAGGCCAAACAGTGGGCAGAATATGAACTTCTTTTAAATCCCAAACTTGCACTCTTTTAGTCATTTTTCGATGCATCTAAGCAGAGTGTTAATGAGTGGAGCCTAGCTGGGCTGAACTTTGCCCAACTCAGCTCAAGCTCGTAACACAAGAATTATGCTATGCTTGGGTTAGGGTTCCAAGTTCTTGTTCAGATTGAAGCGAGGTTGACTCAACTTGCCAAAGTCAAGATTAATACTTTAGGCCCAAATCTTAAAAATAATAAAAGAACATTTTCTGTTTGACTGTCCTTTTCTTTTTTTAATTCGCACCAAAATTAAATTGTGAGGACTCTTTCTAATAAGTGTAGCGTTATAAATATATAATATAATAAGATATATTGATATATATATATATATATATATATATATATATATATATTATACATATTCAAGACCCTTAACAAACCAAGCTGAGCTTTCAGCTCAGGTTCATTTAGCTAAATGAGCTCAATTGGAGGTTCGGGCTCAGCTCTGTGACCTTCAAACTAGGATCAAGCTCTTCTCATGACAAGCGAGGGCTCAGCTAATTATTATTATATGTTTTAGGTAAATAGGGTTCAGCTTCTTGACAACCCTAATCTTAATCATTTTTGTTGTTGTGGTTGTTTAGTAACTAATGTTTAAATTATAATTTTTGGGTCAAATTTGACTTGAAGGAGATTATGAACCTAATGGAGAACTAATGAATTATAAGTGGTTCATTGGGATTTCTTAGAACTCAAAACTCACCATGGTAACTCAATTTAAATGAATTTCAAACTGATTTGGATAACAAAATCATTTTGTTGCACTTGTTTATAGATCAACTAACTTGGCTAAGCCAATTTGATAACTCATCTAAGTCACCAAGTTAGTCTCCCAAGTTTGATTGTTTTCATAAATTTCATGATGTTGCTAAATGTTTTTTGTCTGTTCTACACCCAAATTGTCTGTTCTCTGGTGTCCCCACACACAAAGGGTGGGGTGTAGGGGTTAAAACTGTAAAAATGATTTTCAAATAAAAAAGTAGGTACCCAAAAAAGGGGTGTATAATGTGTTAAAACAGTAAATAAAGTGTTCAAATGAAAAATTAGATACCTAAAAAGAGGCACCAAATTCGAAAAGACACATAGTGTCAGCTTGTGGTGTGGGGACAAACCAATTTGGGTGTAGGAGATCCTTTTTCTTTGGTAATTGTTACATCATATGTATCAAAAAAATATAGTTCGCATCATTATGTAACTGACTTGCAAGTTGGCTCACACGATCTCGACTAGATTTGTTGGTAAAGAGTATGAATATTAATACTTCAGATTTAACCACACAAGAAAAAGAAGAAAAAGGACAAGAAAAGAAAAGAAAAAACTCATAGATTCACCTAGTGTTTTTCTCAACCCTTGGATTGGTGAGTAACCTAATGAATGAAATTTTAATTCTGATTTAAGATATTTTTAATTAGAAGTGCCATATTTCATTGTGTGTGAAGAAGTAGGTATAAGATAAGTAATCTCTATGCAAAAGAGTTTCTTAACAGAAAAATCTTGAGGGTTGTTGTGTGTTGTTCAGGGTTTGGAGAAAGGCTTCTCGAGTTTTCTTGGGGCTTAGGATCGAGCAAAGAAAATGGTGAATCCATTTTGTTTTAACTTGTATTTCTCTGACTTATAATGGAAGAACGGCCAATACCATCAGAGTAGGCCAAAGAGCCAAACCACTTAATATCTTATTCTTGTGTGTCTTCTTGTTGCTATGTTATTATTTACTGTAGTGAGTGGCTTGGGACTATATCCCATCATGTGGTACGTCAGGGCTGTCTAGACTGTGCCAACATCCAGTAAACTCAAACCAACAGACTTCCAAGTGGAGTCAGTTCAGGTTTTAAAACACTAGTTTTTAGCCTTAACTTGTTTATTCCTTTCAAAATACTTGGATCGTTTTTTTTTTTTTTTTAGCAAGGGAATCGAAAATGCATGCCTTGTCATGCAATCTGTCAGAAGATACTTGACCAAGAAACTCAAAGGAATTTATAATCTAACAAGTTTTGTGTTATCTTTTCCTTCATTTAGTAGATCATTAACAGCCCTAATGTCCAGTCCATGAATGTTAATTTTCCTGTGGGGGCATTTAGAGGACTAAATTGTTAATAAATCATTAACATGCAATGCATTATTGGGAAAGAACCATTATTCAGCTTTCAAGTACTTCTAGGAAGACTGCTCAGAAAACTACAAATTTAAGAAAGAATAACAAGTAACGAATGGTCAAGTTGATAAAAAAAATGATTCCTGTGAAAGGATGGTGGTGGATGACTCAGAACAACTACAAGAAAAATGAAGGTCTTCTCCTAGAACTATCAAGGTGGGAGTAGTGACCCGACAGTAAGGACAATTCAATCACTACTCTAGGCAATCCAAGCAAATATAATTTTTCTATCTGAAACAAAGTTTCTTGAAGATAAATCTAAGAAAGCTTTAGAGAAAATTGGGATGTCCAATTTTTGTATAGTGCCAGCAAATGGAAGATCTAGAGGTCTATGGTTACTTTAGGATGATAGTGTTACAAGCTTCAATAATTTGTAGAAATGGGTATTAATGGGTGTGTATGGTTGTCTAAGGAAAGCTAATAGAAATAAGATATGGATTGAGATTCGAAGCTTTTCAGATTTATACAACTCTCCTTGGTGTTGTATTGGAGATTCTAATGCAATATTGAACCCTCTAAAAACAATAAAAAGAGGGTGGGTTTTCTTTGCCAGATCAAGTAAACAAAGACTTCAAAGATATGATCAATTATTGTGGGCTGATTGATCTAGGATATTCAAGGCTAACTTATACTTGGTCTAATAGAACAAACGCTCAATTTCTCATAAGAGAAAGATTGGATCAAGCATTTGCAATCCTCAATGGACACTACAATTTTCAGATGCTTTAGTTTTACATTTACAAACAATTAATAGTGATCATAACCCCATCATAATGAATATAGAAAAATCAAGAAGAAAGATAAAGAGAGGTCCCTTTAGATTTGAAGCAATGTAGACGACACACGCTAATTTTAAAGATATTTCCCATGAGGCTTGGAGTCAAAGCCACAATACAAATATTATTTCAAAATTGAATGATTATAGAACTAATAATAATAAAATGGAGCAAACAGAATTTTGAGAATATTCAGAAAGAGCTCAGCTCAATCAAGGACAGACTGTCTCAAATCCAATTTGGAAATTTTTTTGAAATAGGTAGAAAAGAGGAACATAAGCTAATTAAAAAAATACAATGAGATGCTATATAATGAGGAGTTATATTGGCTGCAACATTCTTGAAACTCCTAGATAAAGGATGGAGATAAAAGTATGGGTTTTTTTTCATGCCTCAAATTAAATAAAAGGAGGAACAATCGAATAAGTGCAATTAGATTGCCTAAAGGGCAATGGAAAGAAGATCTAACAAAAAATTGTTTCGATATTTATTAATTATTTAAAAAATACTTTCAATTCATTGAATCCAAATTTAAAGCCCAAGGAATTTTCTCTGATAGATGAGCCTGTGATAGATGAATAAAATGAAACTATTTCCAAAAATCCTTCTTTGGAGGAAATAAAAGAATTCCATATTTTCTATGAGCCCTCTAAAAGCTCTAGGCCTAGATGGTATCCCTACATTGTTCTATCAAAATCGTTTGGAGATAATTGATGGAGATGTGGTTAGGTATGTCCATTTTATTTTTTGGGATAAAAGGCTCCTAAGATCTGTTAATCATACTCATTTTACACTTATTTTGAAAAATTCTAAAAATGAGTTTCCTTTTGACTTTAGGCAGATCTTCTTGTGCAATGTCATATACAAAGTAATTTCTAGAAATTTAGAAAATAGAATAAGGCCTATGTTACATAGACTAATTTCTCTAATTCAGAATGCTTTTGTGTCAGGAAGACAAATTACAAACAATATCATTATAGCCAATGATTTTTTTTTTTCATTCTATGCGGAGAATGAGAGGAAGAGAAGGATATTTTTCCTTGAAATTAGATATGTCTCTAAGTCTTATGATCGGATTGAGTAGAGTTTCCTTAAATCAACTTTGTAGCTTTTTGGGTTCATCAATCAGTTGTGGACCTGATCATGGAGGGAGTCGCATCTACCACCTTTTCAGTCATTCTAAATTGAGTGCTAGAAGGATTTATCAAACCTCGAAGAGGCATTAAACAAGGATTCCCTTTATCTCCATACTTGTTCACAATTTATGTTGATGTTTTCTCCTAGCTCATATCAAAGATGGAATGGGCCCACCAATTTACAAGCCTAAGGATCAATAGGTATGCACCATCTATTTCTCACTTAGTGTTTGTTGATGATTTACCTTTGTTTGGTAGAACCAACAAGAATACCATCTGTAAAATAAAAGAAATGTTGGAGGCCTATGAGAAGTGGTTGGGATAGAAAATTAACTTTGAAAAATCATCAATGCATTTTATCAAGAATGTAAACCTGAAGAAAAGAGAAAAACTTTTATCTATGACGGGGGTTCAAAATTTGAGGAAAATGACAAGTATCTTGGTGCATATTTTCTCTTGGATTCGTAAAAAAAGAGTAGCTACCAATTTTTTAGTCAAAAGGTGGATGTCAAGTTATCAGGTTGGTAGGAAAATTGCTATCACATGGAAGGCTGACAAACATATTAAAATCAGTCTTGGCAACTATTCCGGTGCATCACATGGCTACAAATAACAACACTTGAAACAAGATGCAATCTGGAAGACATGGTGAGGTAATGCAATCTGACAAACATTCTTCCAAAGGAGATCAGCAAGGAAATCATTTCGCATCAAAGGGACTTTTGGTGAGGTTTTAATGAAAGCAAAAATCGCTTGTGTTTTAAAACCTGGTTGTATTTTAGAAAGATAAAAGTAGAGGGGGATTAGGTTTTAAAGATATGGAGATTGTAAACAAATCCTTAGTATCAAAGTTGGATTTCTGGAAAACCCAAATGATATATAGGTCAGAATTCTTAAATCAAAATATTTAAGAAACCAACAGTTATGGACAGAAAAGTGTTCAAAATCAACATCAAGAACTTCGTCTGATATTATGAAATGTAATTTTTTTTTAAAGAATGAGCATGTTTGTTGATAGGGATTGACTACACTATCAAAGGATTACATGATCCATGGATCCCAAATTCTAAAGTTGGTTGGCCCAAATCTGGAAGGAGCAAACTATGATCGATATGGAGACTCGATCTTGGAAGGAAAAATTTATCAGGACTCAATTTGATAGGATCATGGTTACTAAGATTCTGCAACTTCATTTGTCAAAGGATGAACCATATGAAGATGACATGCAAATCTGGACAAAAACTCCATCAGATAAATTCTCTGCCAAATTAGTCTCTAAATTAATCTCTAACTCAGCAGGTCCACTTCAGCTTTAAATGAAATAGAAAAAAATTGGGAGAAAAGTGTGCCTCCACATGTTCTTATATTTATTTGGAGATGCCTCGCTGGTGTTTTGCCTCTGAAAATTTCAATGGCAAGATTCATGCCCAGCGGTGATCCCTCATGTCCTATATGTGGGTATGAGAGAGTAACCATTGACCATCTATTTTTTGAATGTGAACTGACTAAGGTAGTGTGGTTTGGGTCGTCTCTAAGACTCAGACTAAGAGACTATTGCACAACACTACAAGAATGGATAAAAGATTGGTTTTTTTTTTATAAGTAAAAGATTGGTTTTCATCTCCTCATTCTAGAAACTATTTCAACAAGGAGCAATATATATTACGGTATCTTTGAAAGGCTAGGAATAAAATGATAATTGAACACAAACTGGCCTCAACAGAATCCATAATAGCTAATTCTATGAAGATGGTCATGGGTTATAGTCCAGATCAAGGGATCTCAAACACTCTTCTGTTAGGTTCATCAAGGGATCTGGGAGACAACAATCCTTCTCATTAGAGACCTCCTCCGAAGGGTACTTTCAAGATAAATGTTGATGGTTCAATAGGTATTCAATGTGCATGGCAACAGTTTTAGTTAGAGATTATAGAGGCTCTTTCATCCCAGGAGTATCAAAAGATCTTCAAGCTTACAGCCCGGAAGAGATAGAAGCTATGGCATTTTATTTGGGTCTTACGTTGGTGAAAAAATTTCCTAGATTCTCTATACAATTTGAAGGTAATAATCTTTTAATTGTGAAGATGCTTAATGATAATAATTCTAAAATTCCCTAGCAAGTTTGAAGTATCATGCTAGACTACTGAAGGATTCTTCCCTAACGTCTTCAACTGTCCATTTCATATGTTCCTTGAGATTGAAATAAAGCAGGCCATGCTATGATAGATGTAGCATCTAGGGAACATCTTTCTCTAAAATGTAATGGTACACATCTTCCTCAAAGACCATTCTTGGAATGGATTTTTGTAATCATGAGGATATTTAATTTGAATGAAATTGAGCTATAACACCCCTTACCAAAAAGAAATGTACCATTTTTTAAGATATATAATACTTTAGGTTGTACCATCTTAAAAAGACTTGTTTATGGGGGATTTCATATTAGGAGATATTATTGAGGATATTCCAATATTGGTTGGTATCAAGGGAGTCCAGATCTGCTGAAATTAGAATTTTAGCAAGTTGCTAAAATACCCAACTAGATCATGCCATGTATATAAGGGATATAGGTTTCTTAATTTATCAAATAACCTCTTCTAACGCAGTTAACAAGTTTCTTGTTGGATTGAAACTAACTACTTGGAGGAAAGATGACAGAAAATCAAGAGACAAGTGTGCTCTTGGGTGTCTATAAACATAGAAAAATAAAGCTAACTTGTTGTGTAGCTAATGGAGACTTGAAATTGCATTCCATTGACTTGAAAATGCCAAGATACAAGGTAGTATTTATAGGCTACATCACAAAAACAAATTTGGACTCACATTAACTCTTTTAGACTTTCTAAGTATCAAACCACTAGCCTATTAAATGAAAATACATGTATATAGAGAGACACTTCATATTCTCAATACAAATAATAAAGAGAAAAGATTAAATGTAACAAGAAACAATGTGAATGTAGAAGATCAAGGTGAATGTAGAAGTCCAAGATGAATGTAGTCCAAGAGACTTCAAAACTCAA
>JAOXJP010259508.1:0-21154 GCA_025762735.1 Platanus orientalis | reverse complement strand
ATATATATATATATAGAGAGAGAGAGAGAGAGAGAGAGAGAGAGAGAGAGAGAGAGAGAGAGAGAGAGAGAGAGAGGAACTCACCGTTTAAGAAGTAACCATAGAAAGGATGGAACCCACTATTTTTTTATCCATTTATATTACTTATCTTTCTAATTTTTTTAAAAATTTTCTTTATAGTATTTTTTTGATACTAGGTATCAAAAAAATTTCTTATTTAAAGGGGAAACGTCAGGAAAAAAGAAAAAAATCGTTGTAAACTTGTGTGGTATTTACTGTTCTCTTGGAATTTTAAGCCAATTAAGTGGCATGAATGTATTTATTTTACAAATATTTGACATTCATTTTAATTATAACTTTAGTCCCCTGTAGTTGGTCTGGCTTTGGGCTTCTCTTGTTTAGTTTGACTCTTTACTGTTAAGTCCTCGATTTTGCAACGTACTTACTTGAGATTCTATATGTACCTTATTGTCCCTCATCTCATAGGCAAAAATATGTGTTGTTATTGATAGGGAGATTGAGCCTCAATCTTATGTATGGAAAAGAAAAGGGGAAAACAAAGAGCCACATGGAGGGGTTTGCATATGTTGTTTCACAGTTCACACCATGCTAGAGGCTCATGTGTGCTCACCTTTGGGTTTGATTAATCTGACATGAGAACAATCTTGCACGTTATTCATGAATCACTTCACCCATCTTTTAAATGGTTATCCATTTAACATCTGTTAAATGGGCTTTTATCTTGATCCATCTGTTCATGTTTTCTTTAACCGTCGGAAGAATTCAATCTGATTGAGCAAAAAATGGATGGTGCCATCAAACTGATGGTTTGGTTGAATAGCATGTGCACCATGTGTATCAGACAACTTGTACCTTATGGCATCTATTATAAATATCTTACTATGTTTGCATGGATGTTGGAATGTGTGCCAGTTGGCAGAAAATTGCGAGATTGTCATCAGATTCAGTGTTGAGCACCATGAACTACTAATATCGCAGGGAATGAAATGCCTATGATAGATAAATAAATTAGCAAAACAGATCTGGAGGCCTTTGAGGTCAGCGTCCAGAATCTGGTTTCTGCATTGCTTATGATTCGACCTGGCCTGTTGAGCAACTTGTTAGCTTACCAGATCTGGCTTGGATAAATTAATTATTTTGTTCAATTCAGACTGCTTTCTTTTGTTGGAGCTTATTGGTTTAAAAGCTCTGATAGCACCATCTTCTTCACATTTTAATTGGAACTCATATTATATTTGAGGTTGACAACTCAAATCCATCTCCATAAAGTCAAACTTCACTACTTATTAGTGTGAATTTTTATCTTGTTCTTGACATAGGAGACCTTGGTTGTTGAATCCTTATGGTTCAAGCATTTAGTTTATGTTTACGTGGATTCTACAGGATCTAATCTTATATTTGGCTAGGGAAAAGTAACCACGTGGTGGCTACTGTTGGAAAATCGACAAACATTATGTGGCATGAATGTTCAGTTGGGAAACTTGAAAGGCAAAAGTTACTTCAGCAGAAAGGATGTGTCATATGGATCACGGGTCTCAGCGGTTCAGGTTTGTTGATGTAACTTTAGTATTCACTACTTGAAGTTGTATATATTGGCTAGGTCTACTGCTTTCAGGGCTATTATTGTTATTTCTCATGATAAGCAATTCTTTGATTACTCCCAGAACTTGGGTGGAGGCATGTGATGCAATTCTAGTTTTACACACAAAAGTTTCAATACAACTTGGTTAAACTATGTAACATTGTAGTGATGAGAAACATGCTTGTGCAAAACTCATGTCATTATCTCCTTAAAGTATACTCTTTTTTTTTTAATGTCATTTCAAGTGTTGATATCACTCTTTTGGCCCACATCTTTGTCACATTACAGTGTTATCACTTGTCATTAAATTTTGATCTCCTCTGTTTTATGGTTATAAATTTAAATGACTCTGGGAATGTTTTGATTGCGAGATATCTTGGAAATTTCTACATTAACAATTTCAACAATAAACCAGTTTCAGCTGTATAACACAAACTTCCTAGTGTTTAGACAAGTTTTGAGATTTTGTTTTGATTTTGATTGGGACTCGAATTGGTGTTGAAACTTAACCTTGTTCTTTGTTGTCTCCAGCACTGTGCATGCTCTTCTCTCTCTCTCTCTCTCTTTTTTTTTTTCCGTGTTATGATTATTTGACATTTATATATAAGGCTGTTTATTGGGATAAGTCTGGTTGTTGTTGTTGTATATTGATGAAGCAATCTTACTTTGACAAATTACCTAAGCCCCAACTCTTGACTTGTGACATGTTTTCTATATCGTAGCATTGAAAACTGAGTTAGTATATCCCTGTCAATAATAATGAATAAAGGATGACATTTGTGTGAAAGTATGAAAAAATGAATCCAGCCAAAAAAAGGGGTACAACATTAAACATGTTATGATATGGAAAATAAATCATGTTAATGTTGGCACATGCATGAATCCTAAACTCGAATTGGTGGGCATATCAATAGAAAATTGTACACTTGATAATTGATAAAACGTCTTAGCCCCAATGACTTTCTTTTGGCTGAATCACATAAAACTTTATAAAAAATGAGGAAAAACAAAAAGAACAAGAGAGAAACAACATCCGAGCTGGCTACACAAGAAAGAAACAAACCAAAACAAGAAAACTACATCAACAATCTAGAATATGATCCTATTTGAAAAAATCAGCTTGGCCTGTACTCCATATGGCCAATCTATCCGCTAGAGAGTTCTATGCCCAAGGAGCATGATGTAAGGTAATCAGGAGGTCCATGATCAAATCCTTGATTTCACAAATAAAATGACGTAGCCTCCAAGATCCAAGGCTATCTCCTTTGCCCTAACTGATGATCGTTTTTGAATCCTCTTCCACTATATAGTCTTTTGTTGACTTTCAAGGTGGTATGAAAGTCAAGTATGAGAAAATGCTTTTATTACGATGGAAGAGTTAGATCATGAAGATGGATCACTCTCGGTGTGGGCAGCCTTCACGGTGACGGAATGCTTGCAGTATCAGATAGATCGCGAAGCAAATGGTTCGTGATGCCACAAAAGGTTCGCAATGCTAGTTGGCTCACGGTGCGGAAGACTTCCAACATAGGTTCCTTGCGGAATGGAAGCTTCGCGGTGAAGGATGGATCATGATGTAGTGTGGTTTGTAATACATGTTCAACACTTGGTCACTTGAGGTGATGTTTGGCTCGCGATTCATAGTTCCTCGTGATGTCATTCCTTTGTGACACAGATTCCTTTGCAATTAGTTCCTTCACGGTACAGGTTCCTTCGTGATTCACCTAGAGTTCACGAAACAGACACAAGTTTTTAGAGTTTTTCAACGTAGTGTTTCTGAGTTAATTAGTTCATCCAAGACAAAGAAGGTGTCATTATCACGTTTCTTGAAGATAGTCGAGGCCTCCCATTTTGTGCAAGGGATGCAAACAAGCTACCTCTGGGATACAGTCTCGCTTAGGTCAAACCCTTCGCAATGGAGTCGCACTCTATCACAAAGACGAATGAACCTTTCCGTTTCTTAAAGCCCATGGTCTTAGATGTTAGTTTTAACAACTTTTAGATTTGACTAAAATCTGAACAACATAATGACTCTATGAATACAATCAATAGAGTGTTTGCCTCACAGTGAGATCGGTTTCTCACTAGGAGATTTTCAAGTCTCTTGAGGATGTTTTTCTAAGAACCAAGTTTCCCCTTTCAAGAAGAGGGTCGGTTCAAATGAGATCTATAGTCTAGACCTCAAGCTCACTCTTCTCAAGGAAAAGAGTTGAGTTCCAAGAACTTCTCAATGAGAGTAGCAAGAAAGAGAGAAGAAATAATGGAAATGAGGATGCTAAGAGAGTTTCCTTCTTCAGAGCATAACTCCATGAACACTTGGTTATGTCCTTCTCCCTCTCTTAAGCTTCACTCTCTTTGGCTGTAGCACTTGGGCTCAAAAAAACTTCTTTCCCCCCATTTTCCGAGCTCACTCTCTTCTTTATTTATAAAAAGAAATTGGGATTCCATGTTTCTTCGCGATGGCAGGTGTATTACAAAGGAGGTTTTTTTGTGATGTAGGGGCTCCTTTGCGATGTTGTAGCCAAGGTTGGTTAAAAGAGCTGCCATCGTTACAGACTGTTCCTGGCTCGCGAAGCGGCTCAAGTGGGTTTGCAATGATGTAATTTCACTGATTTGGGTGGTTCGCGAGAACCAAGGAAGATGGGTAGGTGAGATGCCCAAACGGCAATATGACTGATTGACTAATCAAAGTGGCTTGGTCTTCAAAGTCTTTCATGAAAGAGGAAAGGGGACAAATGGGGCAGTCTGGTTTGTGAAGAACGAGTTACCTTTTCGGTGAAATGGGCAGGGTGCTAACCCGATGATTAAAATATCTCAACATCTTCTACCTTCTTTCTCTTTATCATCCTTAAGCTTTCAAGCATCACGATTAGCTTAGCATGGTTGGCATCACTTCTCCCAATTGGACCCTCTTTAACACCAATGATAGAACCAACATGATCTCTAAGAAAACACGCATAACTAGCTGGACCCGAGTTCCGAAAGAGGCCTCATCAAAGTTGATTTTAAATGTTCCAACAGGGGGGGGGGGGACCCATTCCAAGAGCGTAGTATGCACCAACAGCCTCATAGCAATACAAGTGACCCATCTCTGACAATGTTGTTCATGGAGTATCCATCGAATTCTTTTTTTTTTTATAATCAAAACCCAAGCCCCTACTTCACATGTGATGGAATCAAGAACTGTTGGGACATTGGGCTTCCAATCCTCAAATATATGTTTGTTTCTTTCTTTCCACACATCCCAAACGATGCCCTACAAAACTGCTGAAAGAAATATTCAACCATGCTCGCCCATGGCACCACCACCCCATTGATGGACTAGATTAAACATGAACTCTGGCATAACAAAATAGAAGGATAAAGCATTTTGGAAATTTCCACAAACGATGGGTATAAGCACAATGAATTAATACATGATTCCTTAATTCCCCATCATTACCACAGAGAGGACACATTGAAGGAGAGAGGGACATGAAAGGTCGTATTTTCTAGAGAGTATCCATGGTGTTTTGTTTGTTTAATATGGCCACCTAGGTAAAAGCCCTAACCCGAGGAGGAGCAACCGATTTCCACACTTTCTGATAGGGGAAGGGTCTAGAGTTTGGGGTGTTTGCCACTAGGATCAAGAAGAAAGATCTAGTGGAGAACAAACCATAAGGAGTTGAAGTCTAAATTCTACAATCTTCTTCATGAGATTTCTTGCTAGAGGAGCCTCCCAGTCATAAAGGTCCCTGGAAAACTTGAGATTCCAAGGAAGGCTTTCAATATTTTGGGATAGGATGTCAGCCACCATGGCATTCTTATGTGAGGCAATATGATGTAATTGATGGTAAGTAGACTTTAGAGTGGAATTACCCCACCATAAGTCCTTCCAGAAATGGATCTTCCTACCATTACTGATGGTGAAATGAGTATGGGGAATGAATAGGGGACTTACTTGAATGATGTGTTTCCAGTATAAGGAATGAGAAGAAGGAAGAAGTTCATTGCAATCCCACCCATTAGCATTTCTACCATGTCTGCTGAGGATAATGGAATGCCATAGACCCTTTTGCTCCATGGAGAACCTCTTCAACCATTTCCTCAACAACGCCAAATTTCTTTCCTTTACTCTTCCCACACCAAACCTTCATTTTTCCTTATCTTGCACTACTACATCCCACTTCACCAAATGGTCTTTTTTTTGTTTGCCATATTCCCAAAGGAAGTCCCTCTAGTATTTTTCAATGATCACCACCACCTTATAGGCCATCTTGAACAAAGACATGTAGTACACCAAGATATTTGATAATGCTGATTTTATCAAGGTAATTCTTCCCCTAATGAAATGTAAGATCTCTTCCAACACGCCAGCTTCTTTGATACTCTTTCCACCACCAGGTCCCAAAATGAGACAGCTTTTGGGCTTCCCCTAAGAGGCATGCCCAAATATTGAAGAGGCCAATGGGACTGGAATTCTTCAGTGATAATTTGTAATTTATGAAAAAAATAAATAGTTACCAGAGTTCCGGTTCCATTGGCCAAGACACTAACTTAAAAGTTAATTTTTTCCTCAATATTAATTGGTTGAATAAGTGTATTTTTTTTAATTTTCTTACATATCATATCTAGATTCATTTAAGATTTACCAAAGTTTTTTTGTTGATTGCTTTGTGTAGCCGACCCCAAATAGTTGGGATAAGGCTGTTTGTTGTTGTTGTTGCTTTGCTGGACTTGACTTGAACACTAGGAAAATAGGAATCTAGATTATACTTTCTTAGTACTATTGAGTATATTTACCTTTGATCTCTACGTGTATAATTGAGGATGATGGTTTTGAGCTCTTGAAAGTGCTTGTTGTAATTCTATTGCTACGACATTTATTGTTCTTGTATCATTGTATGGGCATGCAAGACCTTTGATTGAGTATAACTTATAACAACGGAAGTTATATATTTATACATTTCCTTGGTGTGAATTGTTTTTTGATCATTTTCTACATTATCCTATCAGTACCAGATAACTCAGTTTTCATGGCTTAAGTCTTCATACTACCAGTGTTTTTCCTTGATATTGTTCCGTCTTTGTTGTATGATTAGTTGCCTTCGTTTTGGAAGTTTGTCTTCGTCTTCACCTTGTAACAACCACCTTCAGTCATCAATTCGTGGCTAAATTATGTATGCTACGTGGTTCATGGCCATATGATTTTATTGATCTCCATAAGTTAACTTTCAATTTCATCCTTTTGTTTTTGTAATAGTTATTCAAGCATTTTTAAGTTCTCGGTTTGGTTTCGTGTATTTGTGTTGTGAACACTGATTTAAGCATGGAAGGTCCTTTTTTGAAGGCACATAGAACCCATAGAGGGACAAATCCTCCCCCTCATAATTGCCTAGTCTCCATTGATTTGGTGGCCAATTAAACCTAATGGTTGCACAGTCTGATTTGGTGCATGGGGTCAAAAGTGAGAAAGGAATCTTTGTCCATGTGGCATTATTATTATTTTTATTGTACTTGTATTAGTGTATGGGAATGCAAGACCTTTACTTGAGTATAACTTATAACACTTGAAGTCATATATTTATACATTTTCTTGGTGTGGAATTTTTTTACTCATTTTCTACCCCTATGTAGATGTCTTGCTTTATCAGTAGTGTTTATTGTTATTATATAATTGCCTAACTTACAAATAGTTGTTTTACTTATGTAACGATTCTTGAGGTGCATTGGTACTTATTCTAACATTTTCTATTCATCAAAGACTGACATTCCCACAAAGTTACCATAACTTTAACTGATGTTTTCATGGAATTATGTTTATGTAATTTGGATTATAATACATTTTCTGAGTGTGGATGTTTCTTTGTCATAAACTAACTCTATGAGGATGTATTGGTTTATCATGTACTGTTTTTCTATCATTTCGTAGCACTTAATATCATGGTTCAAAAATTCGGATCGTTCAGGCCCAAAACCGATCTGATCCGGATCGGATCGTTTGGATCTAATCGTGGATCGGCGATCCAAATGTAGATTGTTTGGTCCGAAACCGATACAATACCAAAAAATTCCGAAAAAAAATCCTAAAAATTCATATGTAATCTTATAATAATTTCTATAAAAAGTTTAAAAGAAAAACCATAATTTTTCAGTATGTTAGATGCATCATAAATAAATAAACACTATTACTACTCTTGAGCATGTATAAAGTGTTGAGATACAATACACTAAGGGTACTATTGGTAGAAGTATTATATACATATACATGTATGATATACCATCTCTCTCTCTCTCTCTCTCTCTCTAATACATAAATAAAAAATATTTCGTGTGTGAGGGCAACACACGATTCCCTAATTTCCTTTTCTATTTTTCTCCCTTTCTTCTTCTTCTTCTTCCTCTTCCCTCTCACTCATCTCCCTTAAGGAATTCAAGTTGGTATCAGAACAAACACTAGGATCGATCGCCACTGAAAATATGACACATTTGCTAAGCTGGTACAGTCTCTGACGTTAACTGGCCGTACGTTGACGACAAAATGTTCGTACAGTGTCAAATCCTAAAACCTTAGGGTTTGGAATCGTCCTGAATTTTGAAGAATTGTAGTGACTTTTTCCGTGATTTTTTGATGAAGCTACAACAGTCTTTCGAAGGTTTTCTTGGAGTTGGACAAAAACCTCAAAAAACACAAAATCATTTAATTTGATCACACCAAGAGGTTTTTGCTTGGTGGTTTGTTTGTATAGGCCAGGTTGTTTTTGAGGAAGGAGGCTGGAGGATCTTGTCTCACGCAGTTTGGTTGTGTTTTGGAAAGTCAGTGGATGGATTTCGACACCTAGGTTGCCACCTGACGTTTTTTGGGGCCATATTTGTTCGATTCGATCACACCAGGAGATTTTTGTTGGGTTTTCTTGCATATATCAGGTCGTTTTTGAATAAGGAGGCTGTAGGATCTTGTCCCACACCATTTGGTTGATTTTTGGGAAGTTGTCGACTCCTAGGTTGTTGCCTGACGATATTTTGGGCCATATTTCATTTTTTCTTTTATTTAAAATTTTGAAAAAACCCAGCAACATGTTGCTGCCCTCTATGATGAATACTCTTGTACTCATTAGTAGCAACTTGCTGTCTTCTATGATTTGTTGAAGTGGTTGAAACGTGCCATAGTGTCTACAGACCTCCGAGTTGTGTCTAGGCTTAGTGGTGTTCCTTGTGGGTAGTTGCAGTGTGTATTTTGACTTGTGTAGGTCGTGTTGTGCCTGTGTGTTATATTGGTGGAGTCTTATTTTGGGCCACATCATGTCAGCTAAAAAGCAGAAGTCAAGCCAGACCTTTGGGGAGTTGAGCTAGAATGACTTGGGAAGCTCTCTTGTTCTTGAGGACTCTTCACATGTGCTGATCACCACTGTTAAGTTTGATGACACCAATTACCTAACTTGGTCGAAATCTGTACTTATTTACATTCAGGGCAAGGACAAAGAAGAATACTTAACAGGTGAAATAAAGGTTCCTTCCAAGGAGGACCCGAAGTATCGAAAGTGAAAAACTGAAAATGCGGTAGTAAAGAGATGGTTGTTGAATTCAATGAAGCTAGAAATCAATGATCACTACCTCTTCTTAGACATAACCCATCAAATTTGGGAGTCTTTATCTAAGACTTATTCAAAGATTGGTTATGAAACCAAGGTGTATGAACTCCGCCAGAAAATTGCCCAATTCAAACAAGGCGACCAGTCTCTGGCCATTAATTATGCTTCTTTAAAAAAACTGTGGGAAGAACTCGATCATTATACCACTTATCGCTCTGTCTGTCCAAAGGATGCCACAACGTACAAGAAACATGTTGAGGAGATCCAAGTATTTGAGTTTCTTGCAGGTCTGAGTTCTAAGTATGAGCAGATCAGAGCCCAAATCCTTAATATGAATTTGTCATCCTTATATGAGGCGTATGCCCGCATTCACAGAGAAGAGGGCCAACAATTGTTGAACCTATCATCTGCAATGGAGAAATCAGTCTTTATATCAACCTCTAGTCGAGGTAGCAATGGGGGTTCAATTACACGTGGTCGAGGTGGGAGTTTTGGTACATCTGATGATCATGATTGCCTCAAGTGTGAGCATTGTGGTGGATCCGGACATACTAAGGACCAGTGTTAGGATTTGTATGGATGCCCACATAATCTTCCTCCACGTCTGTACCAACAAGGTGGATTGAATACAACTAGAGGTGGCGGCCAATTTGGTGGTAATCGACCCAATGCTCATTTAGTCACTTCCATGCCCTCAGAACCGGTTGCTCCTGTATTTGCTTCCATACTAGAGATTCATACATCCAAGGAGGAAATCTAGGCTTTCCGACAGTTTGTTTCTCGGCTGGATACTTTAGTTGCTCTTACCGCCTCGTTTATGGCTTCAGCTTTAGGTATCTCCGCATCATCCTTATCTGCATCTGTTTCTCCCTCATAGGATTCCTGGATCATTAATTCAGGGGTTTCCCACCATATGACTGGTATGTCCTCCATCTTCGACTCTTGCCGTGTAAGTTCCAGGAAAGACAAAGTCTGTATTGCGGATGGTACTTATTCCTCTATTGCTGGACATGGTGACATCCCTACTACTTCTTTGTTGTTGTCATCTGTTTTTCATGTGCCTAATTTCACCTTAACCCTATTATCCATTAGCCATCTTACCAAGAGTCTTAACTGCAGTGTCATTTTCTTTCCTTCTTATTGTGTGTTTTAGGACTTGAAGACAAAGACGACTATTGGTATGGAGCATGAGAAGGATGGTCTTTATCTTCTGGATTCATCATCTCAGTCACCAATCGCATCTTTAGCATTAAAGAGGGACATCTCTCCCGCCACTACAGATGAGTTGTTTCAGTGGCATCATCATCTTAGCCACCCTTCTTTTTCTTTGTTAGGGAAACTTTTTCCCAAATTTCAGTTCTTTTCCAATAATGTTCATTGTGAACCTTGTCAGTTAGCAAAACATTATTGTTCAGTTTATCACTTAAGTAATAATAGAAGTCTATCTTTCTTTTCTATTGTTTATTCTGATGTGTGGGGACCTTCACCAGTTACTTCGTTGCATGATTTTTGTTACTTTGTTACTTTTGTAGATAATTACTCTCGTATAACATAGGTCTACTTGTTAAAGCAAAAGAGCAATGTGTGTGCTGCATTCAAATCTTTTTATAATATGATCCATACTCAGTTTGACACCAAACTTCACATCCTTCGCTCTGACAATGGGGGAGAATATCTCTCAAACTCTGTCTTCATTCTTTGATGCTTCTGGAATTATCCACCAGACCACATGTCCAGGTACTCTTGAGTAAAATAGAGTGGCTAAGTGTAAAAGTAAGCACTTACTTGAGATTGTTCGTGCACTCATGTTTATAAGGAATGTCTTTAAGACCTTTTACTCTGATGTCATTCAAACAGCTGTCTTCCTTATGAATAAGATGTATTTTTGAGTCATCTCCTATAAATCTCCAATTGAAGTCTTATCACTGGGTATTCCCTTGTTCTCTCTTCCCCCAAAAATGTTTGGGTGTATTTTTTATGTGCACATATCTAAATCTGATCGCACCCAGCTAGATCCAAAAGCACTTATCTTTCTGGGTTATGGTGTTGATCAAAAAAGATATAAGTGTTTTCACCCACTTACCCAAAAGAAGTTTGTTTCTTGGGATGTGACATTCTTTGAATCTATTCCCTTCTTTTCTTTGGGTAAGACATCTCTTCAGGGGAAGCGTTTAAGTGAAAAGTTGTATTCCTCTTCCACAATCCAACTTCCGTTTCCAGTTCCTGCATTTCATTTTGTCAATACTGGTGTAAGTAGAGAGGGGGAGACTGAATTTAAAGTGTACACTCGAAAGAAGAAGAAAGATGACTCAGACAGACAAGGTACTCTAAATCAACAGAGAGACCAGAATCCTCATGTACCCATTCCAGAGTCTTCTTTGAATTCGATTCTTACAACAGGTAACACGTCTCTCCCTTCTGAGGTTGATGATTCTGACATACCTATTGCTTTGCGAAAAGGTGTTAGATCATGTATACTCAACATCTTATATCGAACTTTGTTTCCTGTCATGCTTTACATCTTCCTTTCGAAACTATATTGCTTCTTTGTCGTCAGTTACCATTCCTCGCAGAGTATCTAAAGCTCTAGCACAACCATAATGACGAACTGTTATAGAGGAGGAAATGAAAGCTCTAAAAAAAACCAAACATAAAAATTGATTAACCTTCCAAAAGGAAAGATGACAGTTGGCTGTAAGTGGTTGTTTGCTATGAAGCATAACCTGATGGAACAGTTGACAGGTACAATGCATATTTAATTGCAAAGGGATACAAAGATTTGGCATTGATTACCAGGAGACCTTTGTTCTAGTGATGAATTCAGTATAAGTTATAATCTCCTTTACTGCAAATCAAGGATTGCCCCTATTCTAGTTTGATGTGAAGAATGCATTTTTACATGGAGATTTGGAAGAGGAGGTCTACATGGATACACCACCTGGATTTCAAATGCCAGAAGCTAAGGACAAAGTGTGTAGGTTAAAGAGGGCACTTCATGACTTAAAACAGTTGCCAAGAGCATGGTTTGAAAGGTTCTGGGCAGTCATGGTTACAAATGGGTATAGCCAGTGCTAAGAGGATCATACGTTGTTTATAAAATGAGAAGATATAAAGATGACGACTCTTATTGTGTATGTTGATGATATTGTGGTAACAAGAAACGATGAAGTGGAAGTAGCATGTCTTAAAAATAGCTTGGCAAAGGAATTTGAGATTAAGGATCTGACTCTTAAGTGCTTTCTGGGGATCGAAGTAGTCAAATCTCGACAAGGAATCTTTCTATGTCAAAGGAAATATGTTCTTGATCTGTTAAAAGATTCAAGAATGATGGGATGTAAACCATGTGTTATCCCTATTGAAGTGAATCATAGGTTGAAAGAAAGTGACAGTGAGAGGTTGATTGATGTAAGTAGATATCAACGACTTATTGGACATCTTATCTACCTATCGTTAACTAGACCTGACATAACATATGCAGTGGATATTAGTAGTCAATTTATGCATGCTCCTACTCAGGCTCACATGGAAACTGCATACAGAGTTCTGAAATACCTAAAGGGGTGCCCAGGAAAATGAATTATGTATAAGAAATTTGATAATCAGAGAGTAGCTATGGTAGCATACACTGATGCAGATTAGGTAAGTTCATTGACTAACCGAAGGTCCATGTCAGGTTACTGTTCCTTTGTTTGGGGAAATCTTGTTACATGGCGCAAAAAGAAATAATCCGTGGTGGCAAAGTCTAGTGCTGAAGCAGAATTTTGCTCTATGGCCAATGGGATTTGTGAACTCCTATGGTTAAAGAAGCTATTTGATGAATTGGGGTATCTTGTGATGCGTCCTATAAACCTCTTCTGTGATAATAAGGCAACTATCAATATTGCACATGATCCGGTCTAACATGATAGATCAAAGTATGTGAAGATTGATCGATACTTCATCAAAGATCATATCAAGTCCGGTCATATTTACATTCCTTTCATTCAGACGAAGTATCAACTTGTGGACATCTTTACAAAGAGCGTACATAGTGCTCAGTTTTCATATATTATAGACAAGCTGGGAATGATAGATATCTATTCACCAGTTTGAGGGGAAGTGTTGAGATACAATACGTCAAGGGTAGTATTGGTAAAAGTATTATATACATGTACATGTATGGTATACCATATATCATGGTATACCATCTCTCTCTCTAATACATAAATAAAAATATGTCGTGTGTAAGGGATACACACGATTCCCTAATTTCCTTCTCTATTTCTCTCTCTTCTTCTTCTTCTTCTTCCTCTTCTCTCTTCCCTCTTCCCATTCATCTACCTCAAGAAATTCAAGTTGGTATCAGAGCAAACACCAGAATCGATCGCTACTAAGAATACGACGCATCTACTAAGCTAGTACAATCGCTAACATCAGCATGTCCGTACAACATCAGATCCCAAAACCTTAAGGTTTTGAATCGTCATGAATTTAGAAGATTTGTAGTGATTTTTTCGTGATTTTTTTATCAAGCTACAACAACTTTTCGAAGGATTTCTTGGAGTTGGACAAAATCCTCAAAAAACACCAAATCATTCAATTCGATCACACCAAGAGGTTTTTGATGGGTTTGTTTGCATAAGCTTGGTCGTTTTTTAGTAAGGAGGCTATAGGATCTTCTCCCACGCCATTTGGTTAAGTTTTTGGAAGTTGGTGGATAGATTTCTACTTCCAGGTTGCTGCTTGATGGTTTTTTGGGCTATATTTGTTCGATTTGATCACATCAAGAGCTTTTGGTTGGGTTTGTTTGCATATGCTAGATCGTTTTTGAGTAAGAAAGCTGTAGGATCTTGTCCTACGTCATTTGGTTGAGTTTTGAGAAGTCTGTGGATGAATTTCAACGCCTAAGTTGTTGCCTGATAGTTTTTTGAACCATATTTCAACTTTTATATTTCAAAAAATTTGAAAAACTCAGCAACATGTTGTTTCCCACTATAATGAATATTCTTGTGCTCATTAGCACCATCATGCTGTCTTCCATGAACATTTTATGTGGTTAAAACGTGTCATAGTGTCTGCAAGCTTCCAGGTTGTGTTTGGGCTTGGCGATGCTCCTTGTGGGTTATTGTAGTGTGTATTTTGACATGTGTGGATCGTGTTGTACTTGTGTGTAGTGTTCGGGAAGTCTTATTTTGGGTTACATCATGTCAACTGAAAAGCAAAAGTCAAGTCAGGCCTCTGGAGAGTTAAGCCAGAATGACTTGGGCAGCTCTCTTGTTCTTGGGGACTCTTCGCATGTGCCGATCACTACCGTTAAGTTTGATGGCACCAATTACCTTACTTGGTCAAAATCTATGCTTATTTACATTCAGAGCATGGACAAAGAAGAATATTTAACAGGTGAAATAGAAGCTCCTTCTAAGGAGGACCCAAAGTACCGAAAGTGGAAAACTAAGAATGCGAAAGAAAAGGGATGGTTGTTGAGTTCAATGAAGCCAGAAATCAATGATCACTACCTCTTCTTAAACACAGCCCATCAAATTTGGGAGTCTTTATCTGAGACTTATTCAGAGATTGGTCATGCCGCCAAGGTGTATGAACTTTGCTAGAAAATTACCCAATTCAAACAAGGCGACTAGCCCTTAGCCATTTATTATGCTTCTTTAAAAAAATCGTGGGAAGAACTCGATCATTATACCACTTATCGCCTGTCTGTCCAAAGGATGCCACAGCATATAAAAACCATGTTGAGGAGATCCAAGTGTTCGAGTTTTTGGCAGGTCTGAGTTCTGAGTATGAGCAGATCAGAGCTCATATCCTTAATATGAATTTGTCCTGCTTAAATGAGGGGTACGCCCACATTCACAGAGAAGAGGGTCGACAAGGAGTGATGGATATGTCGTCTGCAGTGGAGAAATCAGCATTTATATCAACCTCTAGTCGAGGTGGCCTTGGTAGTTCCTTTACACGTGGTCGATGTGAGGACTTTGGTACCTCGGATGATCGTGACATCTCCTCAAGTGTGAACATTGTGGTAGATCTAGACATACTAAGGACTAGTGTTGGGATTTGCATGGATGCCCACATGATCTTCCTCCACGTCCACACTAACGAGGTGGATCAAACACAACTAAAGGTGGTGGCCGATTCGGTAGTAATCATCCCAATGCTCATTCAGTCACTTTTATTCCCTCAGAGACAGTTGCTCCTATATCTGCTTCCATACCAGAGGATCATCTATCCAAGGAGTAAATCAACGCTTTTCGGCGGTTTATTTCTCAGCTTGATACTTCAATTGCCCCTACCTTCTCATTTGCAGCTTCAGCTTCAGGTATTTCCACGTCAGTCTTATCCGCATTTGTCTTTCCCTCACAGGACTCCTGGATCATTAATTCAAGGGCCTCCCACCACATGACTGATACGTCTTCCCTTTTCAACTCTTACCGTGTAAGCTCTGGGAAAGACAAAGTTCGTATTGCGGATGATACCTATTTCCTTATTACTGAATATGGTGACATCTTTGCTACTTCTTCTTTGTTGTTGTCATATGTTCTTCATGTGCCTAATTTCACCTTAAACATGTTATCCATTAGCCATCTTACCAGGAGTCTTAACTGTAATGTCATTTTATTTTCTTCTTATTGTGTGTTTTAGGACTTGAAGACGAAGATGACTATTGGTATGTGGCATGAGAAGGATGATCTTTATCTTTTGGATTTGTCATCTCAGTTATCCATCACATCTTCAACAATAAAGACGGACATCTCTCCCACCACTACAGATGAGTTGTTCCAGTAGCATCATCGTCTTGGCCACCCTTCTTTTTCTTTGTTAGGGAAACTTTTTCCCAAATTTCAGTCATTTTCCAATAATGTTCATTTTGAACCTTGTCAGTTGACAAAACACTATCGGTCAGTTTATCCCTCAAGTAATAATAGAAATCTTTCTTGCTTTTCTATTGTTCATTTTGATGTGTAGGGACCTTCTCCAGTTACTTCGTTGTATGGTTTCATTACTTTGTTACTTTTGTAGATAATTACTCTCGTGTTACATGGGTGTACTTGTTAAAGCAAAAGAGTGATGTGTGTACTACATTCAAATCTTTTTATAATATGAACCATACACAGTTTGGTCCTAAACTTCGCATCCTTCGCTCTGACAATGGGGGAGAATATCTCTCAAACTCTCTTTCTTCATTCTTTGATGCTACTGGAATTATCCACCAGACCACCTGTACAGGTACTCCTGAGTAAAATGGGGTGGCTGAGCGTAAGAATAGGCACTTACTTAAAATTGCTCGTACACTCATGTTTACGAGGAATGTCCTTGAGATTTTTTGGTCTAATGCCATTCAAACAGCTGCATCAATAGGATGTCTTCCCGAGTCCTCTCCTACAAATCTCCAATCGAAGTCTTATCACCGGATACTCCCTTGTTCTCTCTTCCCCCAAAAACATTTAGGTGTATTTGCTATGTGCACATATCCAAATCTGATTGCACCAAGCTAGATCCAAAAGTACTTAAGTGTGTCTTCCTATAAGTGTGTCTTCCTAGGTTATGGTGTTGATCAGAAAGGGTATAAGTGCTTTCATCCACTTACTCGAAAGAAGTTTATTTCTTGGGATGTGACATTCTTTGAATGTATTCCCTTCTTTTCTTCAGGTAAGACATCTCTTCAAGGGGAAAGTTTAGGTGAAAAGTTGTCTTCTTCCACAATCCCACTTCTGCTTCCAATTCCATCATTTTATTTTGACAATACTGGTGTAAGTAGAGAGGGAGAGATTGAACTTAAAGTGTACACTCGAAGGAAGAAGAAAGGTGACTCAAATAGGCAAGAAGGTATTCCAAATCAACAGAGTGACCAAAATCCTCATGTACCCATTCCAGAGTCTTCTTTGGATTCAATTCCTGAAACAGGTAACATGTCTCTTCCTTATGAGGTTGATGATTCTGACATACCTATTGCTTTGTGAAAAAGTGTTAGATCATGTACTCAACATCCCATATCGAACTTTGTCTCCTATCATACTTTATCATCTTCCTTTCAAAACTATGTTGCTTCTTTGTCATCAGTTATCATTCCTCGAAGAATATCTGAAGCTCTAGCACAACCACAATGGCGAACTGCTATGAAGGAAATGAAAGCTTTAGAAAAAAACCATACATGGGAATTAGTTAACCTCCCAAAAGGGAAGATGACAATTGGATGTAAATGAGTGTTTATTGTTAAGCATAAACCTGATGGATCATTTGACAGGTACAAGGCACGTTTAGTTGCAAAGGGATATACACAAACATTTGACATTGATTACCAAGAGACCTTTTCTCCAGTGGCAAAGATGAATTTAGTACGAGTTCTAATCTCCCTTGTTGCAAATCAATGATAACCCATGTTCCAATTTGATGTGAAGAATCAATTTTTACATAGAGATCTGGAAAAAGAGGTCTACATGAATACTCCACCTGGATTTCAAATGCTAGGAGTTAAGGGTAAAGTGCGTAGGCTAAAAAGAGCACTTTACAGCTTAAAACAATCGCCAAGAGCATGGTTTAAAAGGTTTCGGGCAGCAATGATAACAAACGGGTATAAACAGTGCCAAGCGGATTATACGTTCTTTATAAAACGAGAAGTTAGAAAGATGACAGCTCTTATTGTGTATGGTGATATTGTGGTGACAGGAACTGATGAAGTAGAAGTAGCACGTCTTAAAAGCAGTTTGGCAAAGGAATTTAAGATTAAGGATCTAGGCTCCCTTAAGTACTTTATAGAGATTGAAGTGACTCGATCTTGACAAGGAATCTTCTATCAAAGGGAGTATGTTCTTGATCTGTTGAAAGACTCAAGAATGATGGGATGTAAACCATGTGTTACCCCTATTAAAGTGAATCACAGGCTGAAAGAAGGTGACAGTGAGAGGTTGATTGATGTAAGTAGATATCAACGACTTATTGGCTGTCTTATCTTCCTATCGTTAACCAGACCAGACATAGCATATGCAGTGGGTGTTATTAGTCAGTTTATGCATGCTCCTACTCAAGATCACAAGGAAGCCACATACAGAGTTCTAAAATATCTAAAAGGATGTCCAGGGAAAGGAATTATGTATAAGAAATTCAATCATCAGAGAATAGTTGTGGCAGCATACACTGATGCATCTTGAGCAGGTTCACTGACTGACTGTAGGTCCACCTCAGATTACTGTTCCTTTCTTTGGAGAAATCTTGTTATATGACGTAGTAAGAAACAATCCGTGGTGGCAAGGTCTAGTGTTGAAGCAAAGTTTCGCTCTATGGCCAATGGGATTTGTGAACTCCTATGGTTAAGAAAGCTACTTGACAAATTGGGGTATCCTGTGATGGGTCCTATAACCTTTTCTGTGACAATAAGGCAGCTATCAGTATTGCACATGATCCGGTCCAACATGATAGAACAAAGCATGTGGAGATTGATCGACACTTCATCAAAGATCATATCAAATCCAGTTAAATTTGCATTCCTTTCATTCAGACAAAACCTCAACTTGTAGACATCTTTACAAAGAGCTTACACAGTGCTCAGTTTTCATATATTGTAGACAAGTTGGGAATGACAGATATTTATTCACCAGCTTGAGGGGGAGTGTTGAGATACAATACATTGAGGGTATTATTGGTATAAGTATTATATACATGTACATGTATGGTATACCATCTCTCTCTCCTTAATACATAAATAAAAGTATGTCGTGTATGAGGGATACGCACGATTCCCTAATTTCCTTCTCTATTTCTCTCTCTTCTTTTTTCTTCCTCTTCTCTCTTCCCATTCATCTACCTCAAGAAATTCAAGTGTTCATATCACTAGGACTCATCAACATTGGGACTTCAAAGACTTATTGTAATTGAACACTAATTAGAAGATTGTCTCACACCTAGAGCGGTAGCTTAAGCACAAAATTGTTTAATTGCATATATCCACTGTCAAATCATTGCATGTATTAAACTGTTTACAATTGCTTAAGTTTAAGTGAATTAACATTTAAATTGTAAACAAGTGATTTAATAGGGAAGATCTAATTAACTAATAATTAGAGGCTCCAGGGGAGGTTTGTACAGTAAAGTCAAAAATTAGAAAAACCTCACCCCCCCCTTTAGGATTACTTGGACTTAATGTCATCTAGAAAATTACTAGATATTAAATCATATCTACCAAAGATAAGCACAACCGAGGCACAATGTCTTTTGGCAGCTATAGATATGTGCAATTGAGCCGAAGTAACAATGCAAGCCCCAACTCCAACATGCTACTCAAACAAACCAGGAGAGAAAGGATTCATTTTGTGAACGATGCTTTCTCCCCGAAGCGAACAACAATAAGTCTCCCCAGGAAGGATTCTTCCCTCACAATGCATCCCCTCTCCTTCCCCAACCCTTATCTTCTCGATTTCTACTGAGGCAACCCTAATTGAGGACTATCGAGATGATTCCTCTGCTTCAATGACTTAAGGGGGAGAGGTGAGCATATACCAACTTGGATTTCTGGAAGTGCCCCTTTAGAACTCCTCAATTTCATCTACTCCCTTGATTCCATTTCACCCCTTGCCAAAACCCTGTAATCCCCATCTAGTCCCTCGCTGGACTTTACAAATTCAATTTGCCTCCTCTCCCTAAAAACTCCTGATATTACCCACCTATCGTCTATCATTCAAAGACACAACAGGCCCTCCAACTTTTCAAAAATACCCTCCATAACCCCCGGCACAAAATACTAGAAATCCCTTTCATCCCCTCTAATCGCCTTCAATTTCCATCCAATAGGAGTCACCTGCCTTCCCGCAAAATCGCCAACACCCTTGGCCTCCCTTATAGCTCCCTAGACCAATAAGGGGACATCCCTGTGGCGATCACACGAGTCCGAATTTGAATTCAAAATAGGGCCAGCTTTCTGCCTCCACACCAGACGGCTAGACATCCCCATTGGTGGTTTCCCCTATCCTGCAGACGTCCATTAGGAACGTGCAAGTCCTCCATCACCAGAGGCTCCACCCATTCCAGCACTGACATAATCTGAACCAAAAATTATTTTCCTTGATCAAAGACTGAGTTGACTCAAGGGATCTTGCATAAGCTATCGTGGAGGATTAGGATCCTTGATTCTAGGAAGTCATCCCTTTCATCAAAGGGGCGCAATCTTCTAACCATACCCTCGCAGATGCCACTAATGGCCCTCACGAAGCCTCTAGTCCACAACCGATAGGGTAAACCTTCAATTTTAACCCATCTCGTTAACTTCCGGTGACCAAATCGAGAAGACCAGACCCTCCTTCCATCCACCCAAGATCCCAAATTTCAGCAGGAAGGTGGCTTCCTCCTTTGAGTTAAAGGAAAACGATGAACCTACTTTTGTTGAATGGCCTCAAAGACGAGAGATGACAAGAGGGCAACACGTCTCTAATAAGGTCTCCATAAGACTCCCATCTAATCATTGTATCCCTTTGAAGAGCAACAATTGCTCTCCCCCAAATGCTCAAGGATGAGCAATGACTAGAGGGCAGCATGTCTCTAATAAGGTCTCCATAAGACACCCAGCTAATCTGCGTATCCCTTTGAAGAGAAACAATTTCTCTCCTCCAAATGCTACCATAAATTCTCCCCTTCAAGTAAATTTTTTTTAAGCCATGATAGCCTCCCTGAGAAATGATTTCGCCTTAAATGGCGCTAGTGCAATACAAGGGAGAAGATACCGAAAATTGTTGTAGAGTAATTCCAAAACCCTTAGACAATGGTTAGATTTAAAGTACATAAGCAACATAAATCAAGAAGTGAAATTAACACTTCAAGTAGCCCCGAAATAAGAGAAAATAGATAATAGAATCACAAAAAATAGAGTGTAGAAGAATATAGAATGAAAAGAAGGAAAAAATACCCAAAAAGGGTATTTTATAATTTTGGACATAAAATCCAAAAAATTACCCACTTTAACATGTTAGAAAATTCTGAAATTTTGTTTACCGTTTCTGAC